>JALPQI010010681.1:0-52311 GCA_025490895.1 Thaumatotibia leucotreta
AACAAAATGATGATATTCTATTAACTATTTGCCGAGTGGGATTTATGATTCATGATAAATAAAAAATAAAAACAAATAATCATGTGCTAAAGTCACTGCGCGGAATAGTACATTACGACACAAGTGCGAAAAACATGAATCGACACGAGTTACGAATTTCCTTTTTGCACGTGTCTCGTACGACGTTTTTTAGTACGCCCTCCGAAGTTTTGGGCCTGACGTAAAATGACCCACTTCTCGCACTAGTGCCTAAAAAAGGCACCATCTGTATTGAAATAGTACATTTAGATGCAAGTGCAAAAAAATTTTTTTTCGACGAGGGTGAAAGTTGGAGCCCGAGTGAAACGAGGGCGACAATCAACCGAGTTAAGAAGTTTTTACACGTATATCGAACGACTTTTTACAAATGTGTCTCATGGTATGTGTCAAAGACAACAAATACTATTGAAAGTCAGCCATATTTGTATATTTTTTTTTCGTTTCTACTGGCGCACGGGATAAATTAAATTCGCCTGAAAAATGCCTATTTTCCACGATTGTATTATAAATGTTTTTTATGCGTACGTTTCACAGATAATTGATAATGTGATGACTGGATTTATGTGCCTTTAAATGTACAGCGAGTGAATTTATTTGGCGAAGCCATCATATTGTTCGTTAAATGTTGTACTTATGTAATGTAATATGGAATTCTTTAACATTTTGATGGCTCTGCTAGTTTAAATACCTATATTTAGTTTATAATGATTGTTGATAAAAGTGCCTTAAATTTTTAAGAAACAATAGTTTATTATTTTTGTAGTAAGTATAAGAATTACATACCGACGTTTCGCTACTGAGGAAACACAATCAGGATGCTTAGCCAAGTTGCCAATCGCTAACGCTCAGTAGCGTATCGTAGTTTTCCCTCTCTGTCAGTCTTTCATGTTAGTGCGACAAAGACAGTTAGCTGCCTTTCGTTTACGATTGACGAGTAAGCGTTAGCGATTGGCAACTTGTCTAAGCACCCTGGTGTTGTTGTCTATTCATTATGCTTAATCGACTTCAAATAATCACCAAATAAAAATTTAAAAAACCGACTTCAACCGGTTTCTCCAAGATTCTCGATTTGTTTCCATCATTGGTTTCCCCAAATCCTACTTTCTGAATGCGAATTCTTGTAAATGAATGTAAATTACCAAAAGCGCCATACATGTACCTATAACAATTGAAGAGATCCCTCGATTTCTCCAAGATCCCATCATCAGACCGCAACTTGGTGCCAACGGGACCATCTCGGGGTAATACACGTTCGATCACAAAAAGAAATTTTAAAATCGGTTCACTATTCTCGGAGATATCGGGTAACATACATACAACAAAAAAAAAAAAAACAGTCGAATTTAGAACCCCCTCCTTTTTTGAAGTCGGTTACAAAGGAGGAGGTTCTCAATTCAACAGATTTTTTTGTATGTTGGTATGTTACTCGATTTCTCCGAAAATCGTATATAAGGCTACGGCTCCACTGACGCGGAGCGGAGCGGAGCTGTGGGAGCTCGGCCAATGAGACCGCATCACGCTGTTTCGAATTTTGAATTTGAAGAATGTAATTGGGTAAATAACCCTAAATCCGGGATGGTCCCGTTGGCACCAAGTGGGGGTCTGATGATGGAATCTTGGAGGAATCCGTTGAAGTCGGTTTTTTATTTTTTATTTGGTGATTATAGTATCTCTGATCTGAATATAATGAGTATGTGATTAGGTATTAAAGTTTCGGTTATGATGCTCCCACATTAGCTGTCATATTTAGTATCTTTTATACAGGGTGGAAAGGGACGACGACCCTTCCCGTTACCAATCGAGTCTACCAACCAATACGATAAACTTTCAGTACATTCATCATCATCATCATCAGCCTATCGCAGTCCACTGCTAGACATAGGCCTCCCCAATTTCACGCCACCGTTCTCGATTTTCGGCCGCTCGCATCCAGCTCCTGCCAGCCATCTTGCGCAGATCGTCGCTCCACCTTGCCTGAGGGCGTCCTACACTACGCCTGCCGAGACGCAATCTCCACTCATGAACTCGTTTACCCCAACGGTTGTCGGTTCTACGGCTAATATGGCCAGCCCATTGCCACTACATTCAGTACAAACAACATCCAATTATTAAAAAAAAAAGATTAGTTAGAGCTCAATAGTATCTTGGACAATTTTTTTTTTTTCATGTACGCTTTCGAAATTGGTCACATATTGAAAGTTCATCGTAATGGTTGGTAAACTCGGTCGGTAGCGGGAAGGATCATCGTTCCTTTCCACCCTGTATAACCGCCAGTGTGAGAGCTCCATTCACAATGTATATGTGGTTCAAATTGACGGGTGCCTTTTCAAAAGGGCTTATTAATACCTGTCAATAAGGACTAGTCTTTCTGTTTTCATAAGATAAATAATATTTAAGGTCAGTGCGGGGAGGTCCGGCATATTTTATTTTGAAATAATGTCCGTCATTTGCGTCTTATTCATGCGTTCGTTCAGTTCGGAACAGAAGGTCGGAAATCAGTTGGTAGACGGACCTTCCTGATAGACGGTCTTACCCGCATTGGCCTTATTGACAAAGTGTAAATAATCTCTTTTGAAGAGAACGGAAGACACTCCTTAATTATAGCTCCAAACACATTGGATGAGAATAGTAGACGCATTAAAATGAAATTGCCGAGTTTCGTCGACAAAATGTAATAAGTATTTTTTATAAATTTTTCGTCTCAAGTAAGTAATAATGTACATTTTGTATAAAGATGCGTATTTTTGATACACGAAACTATTTGTTTACGTTTATTTTTGAACATGGATAAAATTATGAAATGTTTTAAAAATTTATATAGCGGCGACAGTATAAGTAATATTATGTTTTTGTTGTAAGTTTTATGCCAAAAAAGATGTTTATATCACAATAAAACGATCATAAATAAAACATTACTTTTATTTACAAATATTCTCATCAAAATACCACGTATTTATATCACAATAGAAAATCTTAGCCTAAGCATTACACTTAATAAAATAAATATTATAGTATCAATAAACGACTGTTTACAACTCCAAAATTGGTTGCAACTCAACAGTATACAGGGTGTCTCGAGTAAAACCAATTGTATCCTTCAGATTTTACTCGATACGTAAAGCTTTCTATCGCGCTCTCACTGATATTATAATAACGTATGCGGAATGAAATTTGAACAGATATTAAAAAAGTAAAAAAAAATAACACAATTAAATAGAAATTATATCTCAATACTAAATTAATTGTGTACATTTGTGAATTCATTCGGGAAGTGTTGTGTGTTTTGGCACCTTTCTTTAGAAATTATGGCCAATCAACTAGACCAATGTTGCAAAACTGCATGTATTTTCCACATGACATATTTGCTATGGCCAAAATTAACGATAATTCTGAATTTTTAGAAGTAGGCAAGATTTAAAACACTATTTTATATTAATTTCGCATTCTTTTTCTTTCCAAAAAATAATATTAGAAACCCTAGTGTAATATTACATTTAAACTACAGACACTCTTCTGAGAGAGCTCGAATACAGGAAATTACGTTAGACCGAATCACAAAATCGAACAGAGAGTCCAGAAGATCTTCCAAATACAAAAAAATGGTAAACATTATCCTTAAACCATGGGCATCACGAAACTTTAACAAAGAGCACTACCGTGCTAAGTCAAAAAGACGCATCTCTCCTCTCATAGTAGTTCTATGGGAGATGTGTCCTTTTCAGTTAGCACGGCAGAGCAGGCCTAACCAGCACACAATAAACAACTATGAAAATGTGGCATCGTCACTTGGTCAAAAAGTGTAAAAAACACTGGTTTTTCAGTAACGGATGTCACGCTGAACGAGCTATACGTAACTTTAACTACACATTTTTAGCGTAGTTACTATTATTTTCGGAGTACCAATAGCCCAATGGACTAGAATATGAAATATGATGAGCAAATAATGCCTGTTTAGAAGTTTTCGTACAGAAGATACAATTAGAGGCAACAAAAATGCTAACATCAGGTTTTTCGGCACCAATGGATAAAGTACCATAAAACTGAAGTTAAACACTTCGGATTCAAATAGTTTTTATCTTGCATGAATCCTTGTTAAAATCGATAGTAAGTGACGTGAGTGTTTAAGAAAATAATAATGTTGTTATTTATTTAATACAATATTTAACTTTGTCCAGATTTCATTCCGCATACGTAACATTGGAGCGAGGGCTATGGCCTGCTTTACGTATCGAGTAAAACTAAACGATACGGATACTTGCAAAGTCATGGTACGGCTACAGGGGGACTACCACGGTCTAATAATGCGATTCAGTTTAGGATCTAATCTAAATCGCTGATGAGTTTCATAAGCCGCGTTTCCACGTGTCCTGAGCGAGCATTCGTTCGTTCTTGGGCTTATGCAAGTAAGATTACACATAGCAAAATGTTCTTTCATCAGCCTATAAGCCCACGAACAAGTGGATGCTCGCTTAGAACACTAAAGGTGCGTTCAGACTAAAAGAGCATTCGCTGTTCTAACCTCCCACTCTACGAAATTCGATCGGTACACAAAACGTGGTTGGTTGATTTCGTAGAACGGGTGCTAGAGCAGCGAATGCTCTTTTGGTTTAAACGCACCTTAAGTGGAAACGCGGTTACAGAATATCTGTCAAAAACTGACAAGCCGAACCTAAACTGAAACGAATTTAAGACATCATGGTAGCACCCCAGGGGGGTTACAGTCAAGTGCAAAAATAACACTGGGACATATTTTTGAACGTTTTTGTATACCCCCTATTTTGTCTTCGACTGTACCATGACGTACTAAAGCGGTTCAGTTTAGGTCGAAAGAAAGGGACAAGGCTATATGAGTCGTATATCAACCCTTTTCCTGAACCTAAACTGAATCTTATAAGTACGTCATGGTAAACCTCAGGTTACTTTTGTTGTGTTCGTCGCGTATTGAGAGTGAAATCTTCAGTCTCCCAAGTAATGACGTACTGAGGAAACCTATCCGTCCTTTTCACGCATAGTCGTGCCAGATATCCTTGCTGATGAGGCTCTTCAGTCTTTCGTCTCGCTCTTCCTCGAGCTGCTTGTAGTAGCTGGCTACTAGCACCAACATGTAGCAGCGGATGACTGGAAAACAAATGAATAATCGTTACGCTATACACCGTGTTTTTATTGATTTCCGTTAAATTAAAGGGAAGCTTATTTAGGTCAAAAATAATCAATTTCTCTAAGAAACTAGTGTCTTTACTCTTACTGTTATTGAAATATTAAAAAAATAAATTTAATGACTGAACAAGTGTAACAACCTTTATTACATCCTAATGTTACTTATTTTGACATGTGCCGTAAGCGCCTAAGATTATAATCTTAAGGTTCTCTCACACTTGCCATTACAATTATAATGTATGAAAACAAAAAAAAAAACATTTTTTCGAAATTAACAAAAGCCGATATACCAGGCAACTTCTATTAATGTCCCAAGTAACCTGTCCAATTTAACGGAAATCAATAAAAACACGGTGTATTGTACGCTATGTTGATGTATGGTTTACGGGTGTAACTATACTTATTAGGTTGTCCCATATTTCACGAATTTTTGAAATGGATAACGCATACCCCCTAAACCGGCTTTTTTAACCCCAAAACACTCTGAAAAAAAATCAGCTCATTCCTGTAACAGGAACCCGTGCCGGCTTTCATCTGAAATTCTCAAACAAATTACTATGAAAAAAAATTGTCAGACAGTAAGTTGATAATAATGTATTGTTTTTCTGTTCTCATCAAGTTAATTTTATGATAAAATGTTTATAAGACAGTAGTATACCTACGTTAATGCCATAGAAAAAAAAACGAAAAAAATGTTTGGTAATTTTCATACATTGTATAGGAAAATGGCATGAAAGTCGACACGAGTTGCAGTTACAGAAATGAACTGAATTTCTTTTCAGTGTGTTTTGAGGTAAAAGAAACCGATTTTGGGGGTATGCGTTATTAATTTCTAAAACTCGTAAAATATGGGACACCCTAGTACTTATACTGTACATGTTATGTTTGGCCTGGGTATATCCATAAAAAAACCGGCCAAGTGCGAGTCGGACTCGCACGCAAAGGGTTCCGTACCATTATCCGTACCAGGTCAATGTCGTGCGATGGTCGGAATCGTACTCTCAGCCGTATGTGTTAGAATGTGGGGTTAGACAGGGCGGATTGACATCTCCGAAACTGTTCAACCTCTACATAAATGCACTCATCGATGAGCTCAGTGGAACCAGGGTCGGCTGTCATGTTGACGGTGTCTGTGTCACCAACTTGAGCTATGCCGACGATATGGTTCTACTGAGCGCCTCAGCATGTGGTCTCACTAAACTACTTAATATCTGTGAGAGGTACGTCTCCAGTCACGGCTTGATATATAACGTAAACAAGAGTGAATGTGTGGTTTTTAAGGCTAAGGGCAAAAGCTCACCAAATTTTCCACCTGTGAAACTAAATGGTACTCCGTTACGCATTGTGAACCGATTTAAATATTTGGGGCATGTTGTCACAGCAGACCTCAAAGATAACGCAGATATTGAGCGTGAACGCAGGGCGCTGTCCGTTAGAGCGAATATGATAGCCCGCAGGTTTGCTCACTGTTCAAAGGAAGTTAAAATCACCCTGTTTAGAGCTTACTGTACAGTATTTTACACAAGCAGCCTGTGGGCAGATTATACGCAAAAACGGTACAGCGCCCTGCGCGTTCAATATAATAATGCATTTAGGGCACTGTTGGGGTTACCCCGATTCTGCAGTGCATCGGGGATGTTTGCAGAGGCGCGGGTAGACTGCTTCTATACCACTATGCGCAAGCGGGCAACATCCCTGTTCACCAGAGTGCGGGCTAGCCCCAACAGGGTTATGAAAATGATCGCAGATAGGGTCGATTGTCTCTATTTAAATAATTGTTGCATGATACATGCTACCAAAAATAAATTATATATTAAGTAGTTTTTCTTTTTAAATATTGACTCAATTTCTAAATATTTTATTGTAAATTATTAATATAATTTTAGAGACAATTTTATATTTCAACATTAATTATTCGATATTAGAATTAACTGTGATATTTCATTTTTTATTTATTTAATCATTTTAACAATGTACCTATCAATTTTTATTGTAAATTATTATACTTAATGTTATTTTCAAAATTTTAAATTATTGATTTAATTCTAGTTTTGACATTTAGTATAAATTGTATTGTAAATGAATTAATTTAATTAATTTAGATGTTTACTTTAGTGTTAATTTATATGAGTGTAATACTTACTAACAATAGATTAAGTGCATTGTTACTAACCCATGATCCAGGTTGGTCGAAATAAATACATTATTATTATTATTATTATCAATTTATTATTAAAAAAATACAGTTAAATCAACCTACCTCAAAAACTATTGGAGATAATTTTATCAAACCAAAAATCGTTGATAGAGTTTATTAATGTGCATAACATATATTTTTTTCAGAATTTTATATCGCGTAGTTTAAAAAATAGAGGGGGGGGGACACATTTTTCAGACTTTGAGACCTGATATCTCGAAAACGATTTGCTTAAATAAAAATGTGATGTATAAACCTTCATATCATTTTCAAAGACCTTTCTATTAATACCCCACACGCTTATGTACAACTAAAAAAAAAATTCTATCCCTCAGTTACATGTATGAAGGGCCCCCACCCCAATGGTTTTTTTTACAATTTAGTATCACATTCCTGTAGCGGTTCATACAACACATATCCTTACCAAGTTTCGTTACTGTAGCATTTATAGTTTCCGAGTAAATTGGCTGTGACAGACGGACAGATGGACAGACGGACATGACGAATCTATAAGGGTTCCGTTTTTGCCATTTTGGCTACGGAACCCTAATAAAATAAGTAAAAAAAGTTTTAAGTTAAACGGTTTTTATTGCACCAAAAACTAGAAAATAAAAATTTGTTATAACTAACCGTAGATGCAACTTTCTGTAGATTACTCACGTGAAACTATTATCAGTGTAGTTTTCCCAAGTCGGATGCTGAAAGCCACGTTTAGCCTCTATGTCAGTGGATTAAGCGTTACCTAATCGGAGACTTTTACCAAACTGAAATAAAAACGTGGGGCGTACGCAATTGTGATTAAGTCACTATAGTTATTTAAGAACACACATATAAATCAAGACAGCAATAGTGTAATAAGTTTTGTTCTGGCCTTGATAAAAGCTATTTACCTCTGTGGAAGTGATGGAACAGAATGATGATTAATTGCAAAATTAAAGCTAAAATTACATATTTTGAACTTGTATGTTTCTTTCTTCATAATAACGCCCCACGTTTTTATTTTAGTTTAGTAAAAGTTTCCGATTAGGTAACGCTTAATCCACTGACATAGAGGCTAAACGTGGCTTTCAGCATCCGACTTGGGAAAACTACAGTGATAATAGTTTCACGTGAGTAATCTACAGAAAGTTGCATCTACGGTTAGTTATAACAAATTTTTATTTTCTAGTTTTTGGTGCAATAAAAACCGTTTAACTTAAAACGTTTTTTACTTATTTTATTTTCAAGTTTTTAGTGCAATTGTTA
Source organism: Thaumatotibia leucotreta (assembly GCA_025490895.1). NCBI lineage: Eukaryota > Metazoa > Arthropoda > Insecta > Lepidoptera > Tortricidae > Thaumatotibia > Thaumatotibia leucotreta. Next base: position 8,639 of record JALPQI010010681.1, read on the forward strand.
AGTTAATTTCCGATACTATACCGATGTTGTTTGTAATATGTAATACAATTATGCATGCTAAGTAGCGTTTATACTCTCGCGCTTTCATCACGAATCACGACACATATGTATACGTAATGGACATTATTTTATGTGTAATGGGAGGCAAATCCCTGCTGAATAGATATTTTTAAGAAATCCGACACCATTTTTTAAAATTTAATATCTCGATTGACAAATAAAAACCAAAGGCTCAGCGTGGTTAATATAAAGGTTGAATGCCCGAAGTATCTCAAATGGACGTGTTATTCATACAATAAGTACCTTAGATAACAGAGATCTGACAATAAGGAATATATCAATCAATTTGTTTTAATGAGAATTTCAAGTTTAAATTTTTATACAAGTCGAATTTCAAGACTATAAAATATAAACTCATTCTCTGAGTCGACCAACCGGAGGACCGCAGGTCTGACGGAAAGTCCGACGCGAACCGAGGGCCAAAGGGTCAATCCATGCAATCTATCAACCGGAGGGCCATAGGCCCGACGACACTATGGCACGCTCTACGTGAATCCGAGAGACTCACACTCTCTGTATATCAACTGGAGGACCGCAGGTCCGAGTGCACGTCCTACGCAAACCACCTGCACTGTCAGCCTATCAACCGGAGGGCCGCAGGCCCGACAGCTGGCCCTACACTATTCTCTCACGCTGTCACTCTATCAGCTGGAGGGCCGCAGGCCCGACGGCTCGCCCTACGCGGTTCACTCACGCTGTCAGCCTATCAACCGGAGGGCCGCAGGCCCGACAGCTGGCCTTACACAATTCTCTCACGCTGTCACTCTATCAGCTGGAGGGCCGCAGGCCCGACGGCCCGCCCTTCGCGAACCACTCACGCTGTCACTATATCAGCTGGAGGGCCGCAGGCCCGACGGCTCGCCCTACGCGGTTCACTCACGCTGTCACTCTATCAGCTGGAGGGCCGCAGGCCCGACAGCTGGCCTTACACAATTCTCTCACGCTGTCACTCTATCAGCTGGAGGGCCGCAGGCCCGACGGCCCGCCCTTCGCGAACCACTCACGCTGTCACTATATCAGCTGGAGGGCCGCAGGCCCGACGGCTCGCCCTACGCGGTTCACTCACGCTGTCACTCTATCAGCTGGAGGGCCGCAGGCCCGACGGCTCGCCCTACGCGGTTCACTCACGCTGTCACTCTATCAGCTGGAGGGTCGCAGGTCCGACGGCTCGCCCTACGCGGTTCACTCACGCTGTCACTCTATCAGCTGGAGGGCCGCAGGTCCGACGGCTCGCCCTACGCGGTTCACTCACGCTGTCACTCTATCAGCTGGAGGGCCGCAGGCCCGACAGCTGGCCTTACACAATTCTCTCACGCTGTCACTCTATCAGCTGGAGGGCCGCAGGCCCGACGGCCCGCCCTTCGCGAACCACTCACGCTGTCACTATATCAGCTGGAGGGCCGCAGGCCCGACGGCTCGCCCTACGCGGTTCACTCACGCTGTCACTCTATCAGCTGGAGGGCCGCAGGCCCGACGGCTCGCCCTACGCGGTTCACTCACGCTGTCACTCTATCAGCTGGAGGGCCGCAGGCCCGACGGCTCGCCCTACGCGGTTCACTCACGCTGTCACTCTATCAGCTGGAGGGCCGCAGGTCCGACGGCTCGCCCTACGCGGTTCACTCACGCTGTCCCTCTATCAGCTGGAGGGCCGCAGGCCCGACGGCTCGCCCTACGCGGTTCACTCACGCTGTCACTCTATCAGCTGGAGGGCCGCAGGCCCGACGGCTCCCCCTACGCGATTCACTCACGCTGTCACTCTATCAGCTGGAGGGCCGCAGGCCCGACGGCTCGCCCTACGCGGTTCACTCACTCTGTCACTCTATCAGCTGGAGGGCCGCAGGCCCGACGGCTCGCCCTACGCGGTTCACTCACGCTGTCACTCTATCAGCTGGAGGGCCGCAGGCCCGACGGCTCGCACTACGCGAACCACTCACGCTGTCATTCTATTAGCTGGAGGGCCGCAGGCGCGACGGCTCGGCTACGCGATCCACTCACGCTGTCAGTCTATTAGCAGGGGGAACGCAGGCGCGACGACTAGCCCTACGCGAATCACTCACGCTGTCACCCTATCAGCCCTATGAGTTTATCAGCCGGAGGGCCGCAGCAATGACATACGGTACTAAACCGTGGTCGCTTACAATGGGCCTCATAAGAAGGCTCAAAGTCACCGAAAGGGCAATGGAGAGGCCTATGCTAAGAGTCTTTCTGCGAGATCGGATTACAAATGAGACCATCCGCAGCAAAACCAAAGTAACCGATATAGCTCTTCGAATCGCTAAACTGAAGTGCTCGTCGCGCGTGGGTTGCGTGGAACCGATGGCCGTTGGGGCGGTAAGTTTCTCGAGTGGCGGTCACGTACCGGATGGCGCAGCGTAGGTATGCCGCACACAAGGTGGACTCGTGACCTGGTGAAGGTCGCTGGATGCGGGTGGCACAGGGCCGGTCCTTGTGGCAATCTTTGGGGGGCCTATATTCACCAGTGAACGTCTTTCAGCGGATATGATGATGATGATGTGTGATGATATGTTTCTACCAAATATCTGAATCAGTACTGCAAAATCTACATATCGCTAAAACTAGCGGTTGTGGCCGGCAGTAACACTGGAGTATCAGATTTGAGGAGTTGGATGTTAGTATTAAATTCGCATGTTTCTACTTAATATCTACAGAACTTCTTTAAAATCAAGATATCGATAAAAGATAAACGTTGCGGTTATTGTAGGCAGTACTGCAGCATCAGGAGTGAGGAGTTGGAAGTCAAGATCAGGCTGTTAGTATTTGATTATGCCAAACATGCTATACTTTCATTTTCACGTGTCTAACACTCTCGGTTAAGGTAAGCAGTACGTTTGCAGCATCAGGCTTTGAGGATACAAGGATAGAAATATTATAACATTGCATTGTCACGGGGACTTGATAAGAGTTCCAAATTTTATTGATTTCGGTGCAGTAGAAGTGGTCGAAAAATCGATCACAAGATTTGAAGCATCGACGACAGTTGATACGCGGTGAAGTTAATAAAAACCGTTTAAAAACTACGACTAAGGCCACTGGGGTATGGGTAGCAGCATCCCTAAAATGCGGTGGAGACACTGTGATCGCCCACCAGCAAGCCAAGCGTGTGGCGAAGGTGGCGCAGGACCGGTCATTGTGGCGATCTTTGCGTCTTTTGGCTAATATATGATGATGTACTTATGTACACTCGCTATCAGATATATCGATCTGCTCATACATATCGACGGTCCCCGCGAATAACTGTGTAATAGCAATTAATAATAGCTTTAACACGATTTCTTCTGACTTACCTACATTTTTTCCCTATAACGGACAATACTATTTTTTTTTTCAAGTGAAAGTTGATAATAACTAGGTATTTTAAAGTAATGTTAATGTATGTTCTAGAGAAAATATATCACGATATAGGTATGCTAGAAAAAAAGGTAATCTATGGTTGCGTGCAAACCTCGCCCACTTCAAAGAGGAAGAAACGTGTATGGTCACGCAGCAACTTGCAGTTTCGCATAAAATTACTTTGCACATTTATTCGCGTGAATCGTATTGTACGCTTATACATGATTGTTCCTGATGAAAATATAGAAATAGAAATAGGATAACAGTCTAACAAGAACATTTTTCTTGGGAGTCCGTCAAGTAACAATTTTATTCGCGGCATTGTTATATTAGGCTAGTTAATTGCTAAGATTTAATCCTAAATCAATCCATCAGGTGTAGAGTTATTAAACTTGTTCCGTTTTATATGTATTTCTCCTGTAAAGTTCCTGTTTTGATAATACACGTTTATTCGCGGGGGCCGTCGATATCTGAACATGCATTCTTTTGTAATAATGGGATTTGTAAGCCCGTAATTCTCGAGGAAATACAAACAAAATAATTTAATAATAATACCATCCTAGTCGGTTTCGGCCACCGCGACTGCGTTTTACTTATGTATTGCTGAGAACGTCGCTGATGATTTCTTAAGGTGCATTCAGACCAAAAGAGCATTCGCTGTTGTATCCCCCGCTCTAGGAAATCAACCAATCACGTTTTGTGTAACGATCGAATTTCGTAGAATTCTAACCTCCCACAGGTCTGAACGCACCTTTACTGACATAGCCGAGTGAATATCTGAGCATTTCAACCGCATTTGGTGGCATCATTTTTGCCGAAGTTTCTAAACGTTTTAAAGTTATACTTCGTCAGATACCGTGCCTACTTCAAATGACAAAAATTATGCGACCCCAGCCGATTGTTACAACGAATATGCGACCATAATCGCTACAAGGCAGCACCCCTCTGATATAATTATAAGTAGTGGCCGCCGTGATAAATAAGGTAAAACTCACGCAAGCTAAAGAACTCCGTAACGTAGACCGGCAGACTGCTGTCCGAGAAGTTGTTGATCATGTTGATTGTGGTGAAGAAGATGAAGAGCAGCATATACGTCATCACTTGGACAGACGTCCAGATCACCCACGGCCGCATGAGACGGGATTCCTCCTGCGGATTATTCCAGGGTTCTCAGGGAGATAAAAAAAAATAAAGGTCCTAAAACTATGGGACAGGAAAGTAATGTGCCTTGAATATCGTAGATAGGGTATTTTGCTAATACCGTTATAAAGTGGCTCTTAATAATTTAAATAAATTAATGTCTTGGGACACTTTACACAAATCGACCTATAGTGCCACTTTACGCTCAATTAAGGCTTGTGATGTGGCTACCAGGCGACGTAATATACTCGTATAATAGATAGATACATATACATAGACAGCCATGACCAAGGAGCAATTTGTGATAAATAAATACACAAATAATGCCCTCGTCGGGATACGAACCCGGAACCTCTAGCTTCGTAGGCAAGGACACTACCACACTTCTAGGCTACGGAAGCTGATAAATTTGATACCTACATATGATACTCTAAACTACTACCTATCATAGTTAACTGGTGATGAGAGTCATTTTAAATTATAATTACTTGAGGTACCAATTTCGGAGATGTCCGCAAGCTTTTTTCAGAAGAAGGGTACGAGTACTGCGAATATCATTCCGATTTGCGTTAAGTTTTGATTTTAAAGTATTTGACGTAACTACAGACCGAAGACCGAGTTGACCAGACGATGCACGCTTGGTATGCGTCCTTACAGTGTATCAGCATTGCGATACGAGGAAACCCCGCCAGCATCCTCGGTACAAATTTGGTTTTGGAAATCAAGATTCCAAGAAAAACGTCCACGTAGCGTTTTTGTCGTTATGGTATCGTGAGCCTTCAAGTCAAGGGTGAACACTGAACAGGATGCGTAGCCAAGTCGCCAATCGCTAACGTTTGATAGCGCATCGTAGTTTTCCCTCTCTGTCACTCTTTCATATTAGTGCGACAAAGACAATTACCTGCCTTTCGTTTACGATTGACGATTAAGCGCTAGCGATTGGCAACTCGGCTAAGCATCCTGATACCTTCTGGGCAAACTCGCTTCATCGTAGGCTGCGTCTCTGACCTCGGCTCGTCCGTGGACATGACTAAGCCTATTTAAAAAAAAACCGGTCAAGAGCATGTCGGGCCATGCTCAGTGTACGGTTCCGTAGTGATTCAAAAACAGCTGGACAGCTTATGTTCGAAATAGTTTTATTGTAAAGTATTCTATAAGCCCACTACTATTCATGATTTTTTTTTCATATTTTTTGGACCTACAGATCAAAAGTTAGAGGGGGGGATACAACTTTTTTTTCTTCTAGAACGATTTTCTCCGAAAATATTGACTTTAGAAAAAAACTTTATTTCAAGACCCTTATTCTTTTTAAGAGACCTATCCAATGATACCCAACACTATAGGATTACATCAAATAAAAAAAATCATTCCCATTTCACCATTTGGGGAGGTACCCGAAAAAAATTTCTATAGTTTTTATTGTACCTCATCATCATCATCATCATCATCAGCCTATGATAGTCCACTGCTGGACGTAGGCCTCTTATATTAACTATGCGTATAAACGCATTAGAAGGAAAATACCCATAATCGCCACGCTGGGCAAGCGGATTGGCGATCGCAGTAATGTGTCCACTATGATGACGCTGCTGCCCATGTGCCCATCATCAATCTTTTATCAAATAATGGTCAGTGACACTTCAATCCCTTAGTCGACTCTTACGACACCCGCAGGAGGAGTTGGGGTGGTGACAAATGTATTCTTATTGCCGTCACCACACGGCTGCGCCGTATTATTGTACCTATTAATGACCAATGAGCTATGCTGTAGACAGACAGACATGGCGAAACTATAAGAGTTCCGTTTTTGTCATTTTGGCTACGGAACTTGGCCACACTGGCCACACACCCTATTATTTGGGTGTGGTTTTGGCTCACAAGGCTTAATAAGTACCTACTAGATAAAATAACTTAAGATCAGTCAGCAATAAAATCTTGTAACATTAGACAGAAACTTGTTTTACTGTAATAATTCATCGATGACTGATGAAGATGCCGCCGATAGCCATTCAATGATACGTTATTTGCGATTGGCTGAACTAGCAGAATATAGAACGTATTGCGAAAACACAAATCAAATTATTTATTAACTAAATATTTTGACTTGTATATTTTATTTTTCCCCGGTAGTCACACTACTTAATACTATACAGGGTGTAAGTCTAATACGGGCGGAGCTCTTAACTGGCGTTAGTTTACGACATAATAAGTACATTCAAATATTTTTTTCTTAAAATTAGAGCAACAAAATTTTCCATACAAAATAATTCGGCGCGCAATGTAGAGCAACATACGCGAGTTCAGCACTCGTTGACAGCTAATTTCTAAAGCAGATGACATAACTGCCATGTCAACAAAAACAAATGTTCGTACCTACATTGCTGCTCCGATAATCTTAAAAAAATTCTGTAGGGTCATAATTAAGAGTAACTTTAAAAAAACCTTGTAATCCATGATTACACTAATGAATCCCATGCCTGGTTTAATTGATCGCCCGTATTAGATTTACACACTGTATAAATTATAAATATTAGATGTCTTCCGAAAAGACCGAGCGGCCGAGGGGTACAGGCATCAGCCGCGAAAGCTGGGTTCGATCCCCACCTCGGACGTTGGGTGATCTTGGTCGTTTTTCTTTGGTATATGACTTCTAATATTTATAATTTAGCATAATATATTCAAATGTATGCATATGTCGTATCACGAGAATTTAAAATGTCAAATCCGTGGTTGCATACAAATAAATCCCGGAATTGAACACGTATTCCAGGGTTATAATCAATTTCGCAACTCTGATTTACTCGTGGGAGTAATAGTACAGCCACCGACACAAATATTAAAAATAGGTATATACTCGTATGGTGCACCTATTTGGCTAGTTTAGAACAAACAAAGTACTATTTGAGATGTTATTTACTTAACATATAATATGAGAAAATTGATGGCGGGATGAACTGGACTGCTTCTTGAAGGAATGGCCAAACACAGCACTTGACCGGGACCAGTGGAGAGATTGGGGGAGGCCTTTTTCCAGCAGTGGGACTCAACAGGCTCCAAATAATAATAATAATGAGAAAATTAGCATCAAAATTGTTGATCAGACCAAATAATTCGTGTAGTTTTGAAAATCAGTACGATTATTCCGTAAAGTGTCTGGCAGGGGAGAGGTGGGAAAGCTCTATTTCGACTTATTTTATTATATCTCCAAAACTATTTAAAAAATCTCTTTAGTGACTTCTACATTAATGTAATCATCATTCAATTTCCTATCAGTTATATCCAAACAGTTTTACCCTTGAGTATATTCATCTGGACACTTTACGGAATAATCGTACCAATTTTCAAAACTGCTCGAATTATTTGGTCTGATTAATTTTCCTTTCTCATAGTATGAGTAGTTATGGTAATAAAACACACAAACTTGTTAAGATTCAGTTAAATGTTTATTCACGGTTCAATTAATTATGAGCCATACACAAAAATATATTAACAGTTCTTAAGTGCCTACCTTACGGCAGTCATACATTTGTAATCTCAACGAAATAAGGCTACCCGAACAGTCGGTACATATTTCATGCTGAAAGGATAAAAAATTAGGACAAATAGATATTATTATTAGGTAAGTCGATATATCTAGCACTGGTGCTTTATAAGACACGTACACATGACATTTAAAAAATCTTTATATTAATTAACCAAGCTGTTTAGTTCATCGATTATATCTTTATATTTCGTCAATATTGAGGATATTTTCTTAAGTTTATTTTTTGTATCTTTCAAGTCACTTTTGATAATTTTTCTCAACTCCGAATTTTCTTTGATCAAATCTTTGGAGGACGCACAAGCACATGTTTCAATACTTTCAGTGGAGGCAGTTGGCTGTGTTCGGAGGGATTTGTCACATACCGTGTCGTTTCTAGGATGCGTGCGTACGATTCTAGATCTAGGTGCAGACCACAACCTCTTGTCTATCGCGTCTTTTAGCCTGGCTGAAACCCGCACCTCATACTCCATATCTGCGTATGGCAGTGCTAATGTATATGAGCAATCTCCAATACCGGCTCTAAAAATCACCGATGACATATTTGCCTCTTGCCACTCTTCTCCCAATTCTGTTGTTCGATACTCAACCTTATATACAGAAGTGTTGCTATAGAATCCTGGATTATTAGCCCACCCCCAAACCAGATAAACGCTATGCGAAGTTGAATTCACATTCCAAAAATCCAAAACTGGGGCAGCTTGAATCATCGAATCAGTTTTCATTTGATATGATTGATTGTTGCAAAACACGTCGCTGCAAGTCCTTAATACAAATGTGACGTTATGGTTAACAGAAAAATGTTCAAGTACAGTTACTCTGATATCCCACTTACATGTGTTAGTTTGGTTTGAAACTGCACCAGCACAGAGAAGTATTGTGTCTTCATCACTACTATGATCAGTGTAAACTAACTCGTATCGGATCGGTAACGTGTGGTTATTGTAATAGTTCCAGGAGCACTCCAGGAGTCTCCAACCATAAATGTAGCATTCGAACTGTTGAGCTTCAGGATTGTCCATTGGATAAACGTCAATTTTATCTAGTTCTCCATTTACTCTTCTTTGGGTTCCGCTGCAGAAATACGTCTGGTCTTTTTCTTTCTCCGCCTGTGTCCAATGCACTATTGTGGTATCATTGATAGTTCTTGTTGGTAGCTCTTTTAGATAATTTCTAATAACTAGAGAACTGGCGTCATGACTTTGGCAATAAACAGCGTATTCTGCTTCTTTAAGCACGAAATAAGTGCTGTATAAACCTTCGTTTTTTCGATGAACCTTGGTAGAAATGACGGTCAAGGCCACAGCAATCACAACAGTTAGAGAATCTTTGCAGCCTTCGCTATCGACGCAGCTATAAACATAATGGCCTACGTTTGGTTTCTTCACGATACCTTGTACAGTTGTTTCGTTTACTTGCTGAACTTGCACAGACTTGCCGTTTTCTTTGATCTCAAGTTTGGTGGCGTTGGAAGAGCACTGTAGAATGATATCGTTGCCATATGATTTTCTATATAAAGGTTCACCATTGAACCAGTACCCTTTTGCATCTACCGTTATCTTTGGCGTACGGTTCTGGCAGACAGTGTTTTGGTCGTCGGTAGCCAAGGCGATCCCCAGCAATGCCAGCACAGCTGCTAGCGGCAACGTCAAAACACCAGTCTTCATCGCGGGACGTCAGGAAGGGTAATGATTGGAATGAGCTTCAACAAATTTGTGGGTTCCTAAATAATAGATGTAAAGTAGGTATACCTAATTGTAGTGCCCTGTTATCGCGCGGAAACAGCGGCGAGAGAGATAATTAATAAAATACTCCACAATATCACATACGTTTGCTACAGCTTCATATCGGTACACCTATAAAACATTGACGGGTTTAGTTTAGACTGCAACTCCGACTCCGAAGCCGGGCGCACAAATACTGAGTTACCAAGGTAACCGATAAATACGAAACGCAGGTTTTTTTTTATCTGGCAGGTATCGAGGAACAAGTTTTTTCGTCGCAAACCGGTCGGAACTCAATGTAAAAAAATTATTATCACACAAATGTTACTATAGTATTCATGATATTTTGAATGTTTCTTTCTAATTCTAATCTACTTTATCTTATAAGATTTTGACATTGGTTATTTTTTTAGTTGTATATATGTACACCTGCACAGGTATAGATTGGTGCTCCTACTAAAGTATTTAAGTGCAACGACAACAGCAAAACGTTACGCATTTCCACATGCAAAATAAATCATTTATTAATTTCATTTCAATAAAGAGGAAGTGAGCTGGAAATTTTATCAAAAAACCGCTGAATAGGTAGGTACCTAATTTATATCGGTCTATATTATTATTATTATTACAGAATTTTCCGTCATTACTTACTCTACTTAAACAAATTCTATCCCTCAGTTACATGCATGGAGGGCCCCAACCCCAATATTTTTTTTACAATATGGTAGTAAATCGGCGGTGACAGACGGACATGACGAATCTATAAGGGTTCCGTTTTTGCTATTTTGGGTGCGGAACCCTAAAAAAATCTTAGTGATCAATGTTCCTTACCCTCAATGCTCCAACCAGCATGATGGCGGACAGAAACAGCGTGATGCCATGAACGATGGTGACGGTCACCACCAGCCCATGGGTCATTACGACGTATTCTTCTTTAGGCGCCTCGAAGGACCAACCGCCTATCGCTGCTAGACATTGCGCGAGCGCAAGGACTGAGTAGAGCTGAAATGTAAATATAAAACAAATTAAGTCATTTTGTTTTAAACCAACTTCAACCTATTTCTCCAATATCCCATCACCAAGTCGGGCTTGGTGTCAACGAGAACATTGACACCAATTCCATAACATCGTCAGCCTATCATAGTCCACTGCTGGACGTAGGCGTCTCTTATTAACTATGCGTATAGACGATAAACAATTCGATAAACTTGGCTATTAAATAATTTGAATATTGGTCCACGATTCTTAGAGATATCGATTAATACATACAAAAAAAGTAAAATAAGTCAGTCGAATAGAGAACCTCCTCTTTTTTTAAGTCGTTTTATTTGTCGATGGTTACTTATCGCAAAATTAAAGACGTGGTCTGTGAGCTCTTGGGACTAGGCTCCTAAGGAGCTTTTTGGAAGATTCAGAAGGGTCGATATACATAATATATAACATTTTTTTTCTATTAATCTGAGACCTTTAAATTCCCAGGTACGGGGCATTCACTACCGACTGAGCTACGGAAGCCATAGTATGTCAAAGTCAAAGTCAAACTATTCTTTACTCAAGTAAGCTTATTAATAAGCATTTTCAAATCGTCTGACATTAACAAGAAAGAGAAAAAAACAATCTACTACTATGATGCTACATGTGTGGATACCCTAGCGCCTCCGTGCCATCTAGCCACCACGTCACTGAGAGCCAGTGGGGTAGCGGCAGCAGCTGAAACCCTAAAGCGCCGCAAATATGCTGGACCTGCAGTGTGATTCACTAAGGATACCGCCTTGACAGCAAGTGCAGCAAGCGCTGTGTCAGCGCTGCGGCAGCGTCGAGCCTAAAAATGATATTCACTAATGTTCTTTAAACGACACTAGTGCTCGGCAACGAATGCGGCGTGAGCTGGAACTACACTGCGTCGAGAGTTTGACGTTTAATGTACGAACTTCGTATTCTCTAACGAAAAACAGCAACGAACTCGCCCACAACCTCGCTCACAGCCTCGATTCCTAATGTCAAATAAAACAGCTAGGATTTTAGACAAGGCTGTCTCGACGTCGAGCTCGTTGACGAACGCAGCGTCGAATGTGTGAATAAGAGAATAGCATAGCTGCAACCAACCACATATTTGTGGCGCTTGCGATAGAGACCCTAGGGCCGAGGAGCCGAGATGCTCACTTATTATTTAAATCACTGAATAAAAAATAATCGAGTCTACTGGTGACTAAGGCTGGCTCATTCCTAAGTCCAAATGGGAATCCAGCGTAGGAATGTAGCCAGCCTTATGGGCACCCTTCTGCTAGGGACAGATCTGGGGGACATGCGTTAAGTACTCGTATTTTTAATTTTTAGTTTTTATGTGTAATTTTCAGCCGTGTGGTGACGGCAATAAGAATACATTTGTGGCCACCCCAACTCCTCCTGCGGGTGTCGTAAGAGTCGACTAAGGGATTGAAGTGTCACTTACCATTATTTGATAAAGATTGATGATGGGCAGCAGCGTCATCATAGTGGATTACTGCGATCGCCAATCCGATTGCCCAGCGTAGGGATTATGGGTATTTTCCTCCTAATGCGTTTATACGCATAGTTAATAGGAGAGGCCTACGTCCAGCAGTGGACTATCATAGGCTGATGATGGTGGTGGATGTATAATTTTAATAATAGTATGAAAACTGATAAACTCACGTACATTAATTATCCATTTTCATAGTTTTATTTCATGTGTAATCCTCGTGGAAACCGAAGAATTTTTTTTTAATAATAGTTTATTAGTTATTTTTTTATGATTAAAAAACTCACAATAACTAACAACGCCGATACGATGCTCCCAATCTTCAGCGATAAGCAGCCAAAGCTGGTCTGTCTCGGAATGTTCTCCATCGAAAACGGGAACTCTGGAATACGCAAATGGGTTATATCTGTTAGTAACAGTAATTGGTATAAATAATTATTCGTTAAAGAATATTAAATCGGAATGTTCAATCCAATGGACTTTTTGTCTCTGGACTCTAGGTGAATCGCGTAAATTGAACTGTTTGGTAGACTCTGGTTGTAGAGAGATGAGGTGATGGCCTCACCGCGAGCTGTTACGTAATGAACTATGGGCTATAAACACGGACAAAAGATACGCACTCCCGTGTAAATAAAAGAAACACGGCGATACTAGCCCAGCTACCAGCTATCACCGCCGGGCGAGAATCGCCGTGTCTCTTATTTTTACACGGGAGTGCGTATCTTTTGTTCGTGTTTATAGCCCATAGCTTATAGCTTAGTAGCTTACGGTGAGACCAGTGCCTTAATATATTATGTCAGTGCTAATTCATGGTTTTTACTGTACTGCACACTCAAGAAACTACATAATTATTTTTGAATTCTTCTGAACTTTTGCATCGATTCAATCCAAAGTAGATAATTGTTGTTAGATGTTTTTTTTAATCGGTCTCTATTTTCAAACGTGTAAAATTTATAAACATAAATTAAATGTAACTAATCTAACGAACCTAACCTATATCTATGATTTGCCCTTGTGGCATTGTATCTAGGATGCTGGCGGCATTTCCTCACTGTATCGCAATACTGATGTGTTGTGCGAGGAAGTCTCCAACTCTTTGGTCTTTAGTTACGTCTTATATGTTTTGTTTCTAGAGGCAAAAGCTTAGAAAATTTAAAAAAACCTTTGGAAAAGTGGTAAGTATTGTTAATCACGACTTGCTTTTTGAAATTCATGATGTTATCTGACGTAAAAGTAATAATTATATTAGTCTGATGAGAAAACAGGGATGTTATAATGTTAAAATGACTTCAAATCTTTTTGTTTCTTTTGAAACTATGTAACGTACCCAATCGATTTAAGTAGGAAAAAATTATCGCCTGTGAAAAGAGATGAAGCAAAAACGACGAGTGAATAACCTTTGTTTCAATAAAACAGAAGAGACGCAATATCTCTTGCATTTAGTATTCTTTCAAACAATATCAATAAAGACAATGTCAATGTTTCTTTATCGTTTCTTTAGATATAGTCCACTAGACTGTGCGAAAAGTGATGGCTTCTCACAGAAAGGCACTCCCATTAATCCCAGGTGCCTTCAATTTTCAAAACACTAATAACGAGTTTAATTAACTAGCCATTTCTATAAAACTTTATTACTGTGAAATTAAAGTTTATTTTCATCGCTGTTATAACAACACTATCTCGCGACTGAAGCTACTATGCTATCTGTGTTACACCTGTTAGCAACAAATAAGAGTGAAAGAGATAGTATAGAGTCGCTAGACATTTTTGCGACAAGTATATTTATATAGTCAGTTCTTATATCCGTTTCTCGCGACCAGTGTAAAAAAGTAAACATTTCACCACTGGTAACACTTTCTCCAATAACAAATTGTAATTGTCAATGGCAATTAGTCATATTTTTCTCACCTCGGACAGAACGTGTAGTTTCATAATTACTTTGAATTATCCTATGATTTTCAGTGCAAGTCGTTTTCATTAGTATAGGTAGAGCAATACTTGCAAGCAACGTAAACATATTATAATCGTGATATTTTTCAAGGTAAACAGTGACACGTTAAACATATAATATAAATAAAAACTATTTTGTAATCTGTCATAACAACGGAAGCGAAATCTTTTATATCAGTTCATCAAGAAAGATAAACTCGAAAGATCAATAAATGAGAGTAAAATTAAAAACATACTCACGTTTGTACATGGCACTTGTGCAGTATTATTAGAGTTTTATTTTTAGTTGTACACCTCACGACACGTTGTTGCACGTACAAGCGAACAATCACATTGATACGGTATCGGTGGGTATAACGGATAATTTGTGATAAGATACACGAAATTTGATTAAAGATTTATGCGTCGTTTAAGTGTTTAGTGATGTATGCAAGTACAATGAGACAATGGCTGCTGTCCAAAAGTGGGTAGGGGTAATGTTTTTAAAGCGTATCTGTGTTTATGTGTCTTTGAACTGAAATGAACTTATTACGCGTTATGATCGTGATTGGTCTGTGGGTGTGATCGACTTACGGTAAAAACTTAGGCATGTTAAGGTGCATTTAGACCAAACGAGCATTCGCTCATTCTATCCCCCACTCTACGAGATTCGTTTGTTACACAAAACGTGATTCGTCGAAATTCGTTGATTTTTTAGAGTGGGGGATAGAATGAGCAAATGCTAGTTTGGCCTAAATGCACCTTTACTAAATCAACAAGTAATCAATGATGTACATTAATTCTTATTATAATAAACCGGCCAAGTGTGAGTTAGACTAGCGTGGAAAGGGTTCCATACGTTAATTATCCAACCCTATTTGTTTTGACCCTGTAACGTTGGTAATTGAAACGTAAGAGTGTTTAGTTACGTCTGTGATCTATTTACATTACCGTCTTAGAGTCACAGGATTAAGTATCCGATACACACATTTATTTATGTATTTGTACCTATTGGAATTTATGTTTGTGTTGTTGGTATTCATTTTTCAACTAAATATTTGCCTTTTTCTGCACCACCTACATTTTTAAAATCGTGTATCCTCTACCCCAAAGGTTGTCTAGAAGAGATCGCTTTTTAGCGATAAGGCCGCCTTTTGTAACCTCTGTTTTTTTATTTCTTTTATTTTGTGTACTTTTTATATTTTTGTTACGTGTGAGCCTGTAAGGTGTGCAATATAGAGTTTTATATTGTATTGTATCCGTACTAAAATTTTACTAAAACCATCTAGGTTAAAATTATAAATATTAGTGGTCATATACCAAAGAAAACCAAGATCTCCAACGTCCGAGGTCCATTCCGTCTAGATTATTTTAATATTTATTTTTTATAACTACTCAAATTGTTTTATGTGTACCTACTAAATATTTTTTGTGATGTATTTTTTAAGTAGTAACACTACTACTAGGTATTTTGTATATAGATTTAAATCTGACAAGCCAAAGAAAAAAAAGCTGGGTGCACTTTGGTAAACTCGCTAGGTACCTATTTTTAGGCTTCCGTAGCCAAAATGGCAAAAACGGAATCCTTATAGATTCGTCATGTCCGTCTGTCCGTCTGGCCGTCAGTCACGGTCGATTTACTCGGAAACTATATTAAATGCTACAGTAATGAAATTTGATTAAGATAAAGTGTTGTATAAAGCGCTATATAATTATGTATAAATAATATAATGCGCTAAGATATAATTATATTGTACCAAAAATAATTAGGGTTGTAGTATAAAATAAAATACTACAACTCCAACTCTTTCAATGATTTTTGGTTTGATTAAATTATCTCTTGTAGTTGAGATAGGTTGATTTCATTGTAATTTTGAGTTATTATGTGCATAATTGGAGACATTGGCTGAATTAATCCCAAGTGTACAGCTGTTAGCACCTGTTGCTGAAATATTTGTTGCTACAGAACCCTTCGTACGCGAGTCCGACTCGCACTTGGCCGGTTTTTCTTTTGCAGTTGTCGCCTAATATTTTAATTTCAATATAATTTATCTTGCAATCATAAGATAATATATTCAAAGTCCTCACACTAAGCTCTATTGATGCTGCTGCCCATCAATATTTTGTAAGCTAATATTCAGTGACGCTTTAACTTCGACTCTTCCGACACCCACGAGAAGAGTTGGGGTGATGACAAATGTATTCTTATTTCTCGCGGTGGTATTGTTTACTCTGAAAATATTCAGTGCGTCACTACGAGAACGAGATATGTGGGTCACCCGTTTACTAGGTAGCAAGTTTACACTAAACTGATAACTGATAACGTTACGTTAACTGTTTACCCTTACACTAAACTGATAACTGATAACGTTACGTTAACTGTTTACCCTTGCAAGATATGAACAAACTGAACATCATCATCATCATATGATAGTCCACTGTTGGACGTAGGCCTCTCCTATTAACTATGTATAAATAAACGCTAATGCGGTTGCGCTAATGAGAACTATTAAGCGCACGAGGTTTCATCATCAGCCTATGATAGTCTACTGTTGGACGTAGGCCTCTCCTATTAACTATGTATTAACGCATTAGGAGGTAAATGCCCATAATCGCCACGCTGGGCAAGCGGATTGGTGATCGCAGTAATGTGTCCACTATGACGCTGCTGCCCATCATCAATTTTTGTCCAATAATGGTCAGTGACACTTCAATACCTTAGTCGACTCTTACGACACCCGCAGGAGGAGTTGGGGTGGTGACAAATGTATTCTTACTGCCGTCACCACACGGCTGTAACCTCACCGCAACTTAGATAATATACCCCCTTATTCATAAACGTCTCCTAACTTCGATAAGCAAGTCGATAAGTATTCTTTGTCTCTTTCGGTCTTCTCAATGTGTTTATAATACCAAAAGGGACAAACGATAAACGGCTTGCTAAGTTAAGAGGGTTAGTACCACAATAAATTTTATATAATTTTACTTCGTTTTGTACTTGATATTTGTGCTTTATTATTTATTATGAAAAAAAAATTGGATGTATTATCTGTAAATGAACGTTTTATTTATGAAAACCTTTTTATCGCATTTAATTACCTCTTAGATAGGTATATATATCACAATTGAAAGTATTGCAACTGCTTCAGCTATTACAATTTCAGATAAAGAAAATGAAATAATATTTCAAATCATTACTTAAACTTTCAAAATAATTACTAATTACTTATGCAAGTTTTACAAAAGAAAGCCTTAGTCATTTAGGCCATTAGCCCTTTACAGATAACATAAACCACGTAATACACAGGTACGTAATAAAACAAGCACAAAACAATTATAAAAACGTTTAATAAACTATAACTACTTATCGTTTTAGATACAATATCAAGATTTGTGGAAATCCAGGAGAAAGCTTAAAACACAGCAACTAAAATCAAAATTTCATTAAAGTCAGTGTGGGTAAGTCCGGAATATTTTATTTTTTATTATTTATTATGCGTCTTTACATTGTTGAGTTAGGGGTGGAAATCAGTTGGTAGACGGACTTTCCTGATAGAACGTCTTACCCGCGTAGACTGCCACAAACGGCATTACTATGTATTTGACGTCATTTATTTTTTGATGATCCACTGAAAAAACGCTCATATTTAGGTACGTTGGCATTATTTCTTTACAACACTCTAGGTAGATTCCCTCATGGCCTTAGAAGGTTAGAAGAACAAGGCAATAGTACATTACGACACAAGTGCGAAAAACATGAAATTCGAAACCAGTGGCGATGTTTTAAAACACTCCCTGTGTTTTAAATCGACACGAGTTAAGAATTTCGTTTTTGCACGTGTCTCGTACGATGTTTTTTAGTACAGATGACCCTCCGAAGTTTTGGACCTGACGTAAAATGACCCCCTTCTCGCACTAGAGCCAAAACTTCGGAGGGCCATCTGTACTAAAAAACGTCGTACGAGACACGTGCAAAAAGGAAATTCGTAACACGTCTCGATTTAAAACACTCCCGTGTTGTAATGTACTATTTCACATCAGCATCACCTATTCGAAAAATTGAATTTTCTTCCCTGCTTCGAGGGAAAACCAAAATTGCACTTTTTGATTCAAATTATATATTTTATTGCCTGTATAAAAAAACATAATTCATATTTTAAATAGGAAATAATTAAGTATAATATGAATACATTTTTTTTATTTAGTTACAACTTTTTATTCAGTACAGATGGCGATTTTTTACGCACTAGTGCGAGAAGTGGTTCATTTTATGTCCGGTCGTAAACTTCGGGGGGGCATCTGTACTGAAAAATGTCGTACGATACTCGTGTAAATAAAAAGAAAATTCGTTACTCTAAGGTTACAAGTTCTTCTCGCACTAGCGCGTAAAAAAACACCAATAGTACTGAAAATAAGTAGATATTAGTTACGAATTAGACTAGACTAGGAGTGTTTAATTCGTTATTCACTTTAATGATAAATACACACGTCTGTAAAAATAATATAACAACTAAAATACCTACACATTACACTAATGACAGGTTGACTCACATTAGACCTTACCAAGCCAGTGACGGCCAATCTGATTTGTCTCAAAGTTCCGGTCTAAAGCCAGGCTTTCTATAAAATAGGTACTAAGTGTCGGAAAACAGGTCCCAGGCTCGGTGCGGTCTAATCTATCCTTAAATCATACATCATAATATCAATGCACATATAATATGCTGGTATATATTTGGTTTAAATAGGTATAGTCTTGTCATTAAATACTATCTCACGTGCACGTTATCGATAAGGTCGCAGTTACATATTTCATGTAAACAATACATTAAATATTTTTTTTCTAATGGATATATTGTCAATACATCGAAAAACTCGTATATACATATTTTCCAACGCTATAGTTACATTATCATATACAGGGTGGCAAAAAAATAAGTAGGTTCCCGCTTCTAGTAAGGTTTTGGGAACCATAATAAACTGCTTAGGGAATCTCGTTAGAAAATTAATTCGAGTTTAAGAGTAGTGCCTACGTAGTAAAAATATCGACCCTTTGGCAGTTTAAGAACTGCCCAAAAACCTAGTGAACCCTCCACTAGAGGTCACAAAATCTCACGAGCGATGGAATAGGTACACTTATTTTTTAACTATGGCCACCTTTTATATCTGTATTTTCTACACACATACACACAATACTATATAGAACGTAAATAATTATATTACTTTCATATCTCTCAGTCTTTCAATTGACAAATTGAAGAGCCTAGCACATCTAGTGTTTACCAGCAACTCGCGGGTTTCTCGCGGGTATGCTTACTACACATCTCCTTTTAACCCTTTCAGTCTTACCCGCAAAATAGTTTTATGTATAAATAATTAAATATACAACTTCAGTCTTCGTCGTGTTGACTTTCTGACAATTAATAAGGATGCACAATCGACTGTCCATGCGCTTCAATGACTCCACCAATCGCTTGTTGTACCACCGGTTGTACCGAATTAACAGCCACCGGTACCGGATTAACAGCCACCGGTACCGGATTAACAGCCACCGGTACCGGTTGCGGCACCCTTACCGGAACCGGCGCCGGCACACCCACTACATACGGCTGTGGCACCGGTATATGTACCCCTTGCGTGATTGTAACCGGTACGGGTTGCGCTACCGGATATGGGAACGGCCTGTCGATAGGTATGGCTATAGGTCTCGGTATTATATGTGCTACTGGGTGGGGTATCAATACCGGAACCGGTCTCGGTTGGTCAACAGGTACACCTACCCCTACTGGGTAAGGTACAGGACGGGGTACAGCTATGGGTACAGGTTGTGGGACGGGTATGGGTATTCTGTTGTGGAGTTCGGTGACCGAATGCCTGGCTGGGAAGCCGGCTGGTACAGTTAAGGAGTTGACGAGGCTGCGTTTCTTCTGATCGGCGGAGAATGCTTGATTGATGCTTAGGAGTAGAAGTATCTGAAAACAACGTTGAAATGAGAACGTAAGTATTTTAGTGTGAAAATTAGGTTGCAATTTGGTGATTGTAATAGAATAGTTTAGAGCCAGCAAAACTGCCGATATGAATATGAAAAAGTTGTTAGAGAAGCCGATACATTAAAATACCAAATTGATTTCGATGTGACTTGTAGAAAATGTAGATAATTAGATATACATATTAGTTATCATTAAATTATCAATTGATAGGATTCGACGTTTTATGTACCTATAGGTAAATAGTGTAAGTACCTAGTGGTTGAGTATTATACATTTTTCCTTAGTAACAAAGATCTGCATTGTCTGCATTGCTGGCCTACTACCGCGAAAATCGAAATTCATAAATTTCGAGAATATTTCTCTGTCACTCCAACGAAGACATCATTAGAGTGAGGGAGACAAATCCTCGAAATTTGAGGATTTCGAAGTTTGCGGCAGGGCCGCTGTTCTAGTCGCCATCGAATCACAGAAGGTGGCCATCAATATCTGAACCCCACTTTATTGCGTTACGGTACAATTCACATATAAAAAACATGCTTTAAAACATAAAATTACCACAATGACAGGGGGGCTACCACGATCTACTAATGCGATTCAGTTTAGGACCTAATCTGAATTTCTTTTTCATCATTTCAAACATTCATCATTTCATCATTCAAACATTCTTCAATTTCAAAATTCGAATCACTGTGATGCGGTCTCATTGGCCAATTTTGCACATCTCCGCTCCTCTCCGCCTCAATGGAGCCGCAGCCTTACTATCAAAAACTGACAAACAGAACCTAAACTGAATTGCATTTAAGAGATCATAGTACCCCCGTAGATAAGAATCATTTCAACGTCAATTAAGAACAGCAAATTACAAATCGTTCCACCAAGACACCATTCCTAAATCTTCAATTATTTTCCGCAATTATCTAAATTATCGTAATTAACAGGATAATAAATAAACTTACACAACATATTCGTGACATTTTCCCGGTGTTGCAAGCGAGCGGAGGCGAGGATAGAAAGTGTGTGCGAGGAGGAAAGTGAGGTATTTATAATGTCAATGGTGCCTGCGGAACCTAAGCACGCCCTGTATGAAAGCTGCTCTGGATCTGACGGAGCTGGTGGATACCCCATCTCGATCTAAAATCTATACACAGTTGTATCTCTTCCCCAATGAAATTCTTATATATCTACCCTACTTCAAAATTCTTAAATGGGCGTTTTCACAAACCGTTGTTGAAATCACCTTATTATTTAATTTGGTCAAGTTCAAGCTTATTCGACTCAGAATCACGAGCTCTTTCGATTCTGTTAGAAGAAAAAATATGTACTATAATTTTCATACAGTTTTCATTCCTTCCATTACGCTACCGCCTTTGAACATCTATGAAAAAACGGTATCGTAGTGAAAAAAACATTTTTGGACATTTTTTTTCTCCTATTACAATCGAAAGAGCTCGTGATCCTGAGTAGAACAAGCCCAAACTTGTCCGAATTAAATAACAAGGTGATTTCAACAACGGTTTGTGAAAACGCCCAAATAGTACCTGAAATATTGTTGATAGGACATTTTTCTCAAAGAAGACTTTATGTTATTTTTGAAAATTAGTAACTCTGTAAATTACAGTCCACCATGTCCTTCAAACTCCCACAACCCAGAAGAGGGAAACCCAAAAAGACATGTCTGGACTCAATCAAGGAAGACCTAAAGTGCTGCAATGTGTCTGAAGACGACACGTCAGACAGGGCAAAGTGGAAAGAGAAGACGAGGAAGGCAGACCCCACCATCAGTAGGCTTATGATGGTACCTCGTCTAATCGTTTGTCGGCGTTGCCGTCACGTTCTAACAAGTATGCAAGTGCGGAAGTGACGCGTAGCACGATAAATAGACAAAACGGGACCATCATAAGCATACCTGGGATAACTGGGGGCAAGTTATAGGGATTTGGTATCGATTAAAAAGATGTCGATATAATTATAATAAAAAATGTGCTTATTGAACATTCTCGATTACAGTACAGAGGTTCGATGTCATATCTGATATCGGGCCTCTTGTATCCAGATGTCATTTTAATCAAAATGACAATTTAAATATTGATATTTTAATATTAATTGTATATTTTGAAAACTTTTTTAAAATAAACGCGTAAGTACCCGTTCAAATTTATTTTTTATTTTAATTGAAGAGTAAGTACCTAATATTTATTTATGCCGAATAACATTTTGATGTTGTCATTCACAGTAACATCGATATATTTTTAGTCGATAAAATATTTTGCTACATCACTTTCGTATAAATGCCCCGAGTTATCCCAGGTATGATCATAAGCTATCAGATGGGAATAATAATTGCCAAGGTGAGAGAGAGAAACTCTGTAGATTCAAAGATTTTGCCGAGCTTCTGCATTCTGGTATAGCGTGAGAGATATTTATTTTGAGATTGAGAAATATTTCGGCGCGAAAGAGATTCAGATAGCAGGTGGCTAGCACGTATTGCTTGCCCATTAGAGTATGGTTGAAGGCGCCTAGCCTTATAACAGATTGTATATACCCGAGAAATTCACCGGTGTCTGCTAAGCTGGAGTGACTTAGTGGTTTAGGCATCAGCCGCGAAAGCTGAGGATGTAGGTAAACCTTCAGCGTATTTTTTCTTTGATATTTGACATTATTTAAAGTAAAAAACTTTATTTTTTTTTAGATATGATTATGAAAGGATGGATGAAAGTAGACTGACAAAGAGAATATATGCTGAGGAGATGGATGGTAGCGTCGGAAGGGGGCGGCCAAGACGAGGATATTTAGATCAAATATCTCAAATCTTAACTAAAGGCCAGATCCGCAGTACCCGTAACCGACGAGCATGTATGAGAAGATATATGGATGTTAGCGAAGCGAAGGAAGTTTGCAAGGATCGTAGTATGTGGCGTTCAGTGGTTTCTGCCTACCCCAATGGGATACAGGCGTGAGTATATGTATGTATGTATGTATCATCTAAAATTCATTATATTTACTTCACGTTCCGATTATCAGAAATTTGATTGTCCAAACTAGCCTTCGTTACAGTTCTTTCTTTTAATAAATAAATAAATATCTTGGGACATCTCACACAAATCGACCTAGTCCCACGGTAAGCTCAATTAAGTTCGGTTAGTTTGTATAATTATATCGAATTTCTACTCTACAATAATGAATATCAACTCTATATAGATCCAATCAATAATGTCCACTGCCTCACATACTCGCTATCACCTGTAAGCCCGATTTAGGTATAAACTGGGCGATCTAGAGATCTAGACACAGACGTAATGTCTTTACGTAAGAAGCGATTATCAAATTGTTTTAGCTAAACCGCTCAACTTATGACTTCCCTTATATGAGCAGGTTGTAGGCATATTAGAACTTTAAAACATCAATTTGATTTGATAGAATGTTTACAAGGGTTGCCAAGCTCGCCAATGCACGTGAAACAAAGAGTCTCCCCAAATCAATCAACTCGGAATCAGCTTAAGTCGGCTAAAAATGCTTTATGTCGACGGCATAAGAGTGAAAAAGACGTCGATCGGCATGCTTCCGCTCGGCCTTTTCTTTTCGGCTTCGGATTTTTCGCTTTTGGGCATTTCTCCGAGCTTTCCAACCGCCCTGACTTCAGTGGCAGCCTTATCACACGAATCCCGTGAGCGATGTAAGAGCTTTTGGATATTATATTGGTAGACGTAGTTGACAACTACCAATACATCCAACAAAATTATAAGATACCCACGGAAATTGGGTAATAATGTTACCACCCAAGTCACGGCGGTTGAAACGCTCGGAGAAATGCCCTTTTATGCCGTCGACATAAAGTTTTTTTCGACAACACGACAACAATCAGTACAGCCACTGAAGGGTTGTCCGCGGGAGACAAACATCGTCAAGAACTCCCGAAGATGTCCGAAGCTCGTTTGCACAAAAACGAGTGTTGGATAAATCTACTGAAATGCCGCTCTCATTACCCGCCCGTCTGATTACCCCACGCTCTCCTACATATTTTTGACACCCACTTTTTGTATTTTTTTTAAACAGAATGTTTGCTTTACACAACAGTGATGAGGCTAGAACGTACAATATTTTTTAAATTGCAAAATTAAGGGCTATTTAAGGCCGATCATCTGTCATAAGGGAGCTACCACAGAAAGAGAAGATTCTAATACTAATTGATTGCACGTGCAAGCGAGATATGGTATAAGTAGGATTTATCAGATCTTGCGTAATTCTAACCGGAAATTAATCGGATTGGATTGTGTCCTATAACAATTTTTAATTTTTTATTTTACCAAACTTTTTGTGTTGACATTCTACTAAATTAATTTGGTTGATTACACCAGTTTTTTGTTGATTTCACCACTTGTTTGGTATAATGTACTTACAATGTTCTTTGTTGATTTAACCAGAACTCTGGTATCGACTTGAACCTTTTTAGTTTTTTAAATTTGATAGCAAGGATTTGTTAAGGTGCGTTTAAACCAAAAGAACTTCGCTGTTCTAGCGCCCGTTCTACGAAATCAACCAATCACGTTTTGTTTACCGATCGAATTTCGTAGAGTGGGAGGTTAGAACAGCGAATGCTCTTTTAGTTTAACCGCACCTTAACATAATAGGTATCAAAGATCAAAGTTTCCTCGTAATATAGCCAACCTAAGTTACTTTGGTTTTTTTTTCAGTGAGCGGTTCCAGTTGTCTGTAGTTGTAAGTGTTGTAACCTATCCATATTATGGGCGTTTGTTTTGTTTGTGTTCGCATTTTAAACATGTATTGTCTATTTGAATAGGTCACTGCTACATACGACAAGTGACTTACTTCAGTTTTTTATTTAAACTGGTATCAGATCAATTCAATATCACGTCGACATTTATACCATTCGAATAAACTTGGGTTGGTATTTTTCTGAGGATGATT
The DNA here is from genome assembly GCA_025490895.1 of Thaumatotibia leucotreta. Taxonomy (NCBI): domain Eukaryota; kingdom Metazoa; phylum Arthropoda; class Insecta; order Lepidoptera; family Tortricidae; genus Thaumatotibia; species Thaumatotibia leucotreta. The sequence continues at coordinate 33,797 of JALPQI010010681.1, forward strand.
AAAGATGTTGAGTACAGGAATGTAGAATGTAGTTGTGATAACTTGCAGCGGGTATGATGTTACGTGTATTTATATATTACCGTCTATGTACATTCTTGACATAAAAAAAAATAGAAATAGGTATGGATACCTATTTCTATTTTAAAATAATTTCTATTATAAAGGGATTCCAAAAATGAAGGATGAAAAATTAGCTTTTGAATAAAACGCGGAGCCACGTATCTTGGTACAGGCAAAAATAACAATTTTAGAAATAAGAAAAGTGTATTTGGAAGAAATAGGTTCGAATAGAGTGTACGTTAGCTAATACTGGATGTTTTATTTTATTTTCATTAAATTTAAAGGAAACTTATTTAGGTTAAATTAATATAATTATATTTATCTATGAAACTATAGTCTCAACTCTTACTATTATTAAGTAAAAAAAAAATTTTTTTTTCAGGTAACGTGCGGTCCGTCGACTGAGATTGACTTTTATTTTATTCTTGGAAGGCTCTGTTACATTTACCATTTAATTTATTATGTACAGTCAGGGGCGTAAATATACCTATATACAATTTTAAACTTTATGGACCAGACATAAGTAAATGAGTGCATACATATTTTTGCCCTTGACTGTACAGTAGCGTTCAGAATTGCATGGACGATTTATAAATGAATTCATTCATAAACTGTCCATGCTATTTTGAACCCGACTGTACACATGAAAAAAATGTAATTTAACAAAAGCCAATGTACAGTCGTCATCAGATATATCGGGGTGGCCTTGGTACTCAAAAATATCTAAACATCTAACTCCATAACAAAGGCGTACTCAGGTGCTTGTGAACACTCTGGCCGCTCAGATATATCTTATGGTGACTGTACCAGGAAACTTCTATTAATGTCCCAAGTAACCTGTCCAATTTAACGCATATCAAAAAACACTGTATATTCACCCCCTTATTCATAAACGTCTGCTAATTTACCAAAACGCTAATTATTGTTTGTTCTTTTCGGTCTTACCAATATGTCCTCAAGAGCGAAAGGGACAAACAATAATTAGCGTCTTGTTAAGTTAAGAGACGTCTATGAATAAGGGGGTTAGTCCCAAAATCAAATGCAGAAGTTAAAATGACAGGTATAAACAAACGATTAAAATTGCTGATGGAGTTTTGATTAACTATTAAGTTTATAGTCGGATTTAAAACAAAGGCTCAAGAAAGTAATAAAAGCGCGACGTACCATGGCGAAATGTTAAATTGCAAAATGGCACGGTCCGGTCGTGACTTCGCTACCAGAAAAGCTATCACTGTAAACATATATTCGCCGCTTCGTGACAGCAATAAGAATACATTTGTCACCGCTTCAACTCCTCCCGTGGGTGTCATAAGAGTCGACTAAGGGATTAAAGTGTCGCTGACCATATTATAATGAAGATTGTTGACGGGCAGTACCGTCGTTATGACACGCTAGTGCGATCGCCAACCCGCAGCGGGTTATTATTGTTTATTTTTATTATTGTTATTATTGTTTATTTATGTTTATTTTTACTATAATGATTATAGTAAAAATAAACATTCAATTTATCTTTCTCGAACTATATCCGGGCGGACCCTGCACGTGGTCCGACCACCAGCAAAGATGACATCTCCTTCGTCACCCTGTATCATCATCATTTATTTAAGAGCTTGGCTCTTGTTGGTGGAGTAATTTCCATTCTATTCTATTCTCTGCCTTTTCCTTCAGCTCTCTATACGTTTCAACTTCTATAGTTTCCTTCAATTGCTCCATGTAGGCTCTCCGTGGTCTTCCTCTTTTTCCTTCTATCTTTCCTTCACCCTGTATATTTAAATGTATTTCTATCCCAGAAAACACTCGTTATATATATTTACCTATCCAACCACACTCGCTCGTCGAATATTGAGAATGATCGCCCTACTTAGCCGGTAGTGAATAGTGATATTGTATCCCTTCCTGATTACTCACAACTAGGTAGTTGCAAAGCACTATTTTGCGTAACTGTTACTAGGCCATTGGGTAAGGCGTTCTGGTAAAACATACTTTAGTCAGTATTATAATGTCCATTATAATGGGATCGGTTCAGCGCGGAAACACTGCGAGCGTGATGGGCACCTTTGCGTCGGGAACCATTGGTTAAGATCGGTAGCTTCTTTTAAGGGTTTGTTTGCCTTTAGGGCTTAATTTTATTCAATTTCATAGGTATTTTAAAATTACCTTTACTAATTTATTTTTTTAGATTTAGTTTGTACTTAGTCAGTATTTTCAATTAATAAAGTTTAAACTTAAAAAAAAGTCTGAAATGATATTGTTTCGTTTTATTGGTTTATTTATTGCTTAAAGGCTGGGCCACACCGGTGTCGTGTGCGTTGTGCTCATTCTGTCCCCCACTCAACGAAATCCACGAATTTCGACGAATTACGTTTTGTGTAACGAACGAATTTCATAGAGTGGGGATCTGGGGATAGAATGAGTATTCGCTCGTTTGGTGTCTTCACCAAACGAGCCAAACAATCCACCTTTAAGCACACGACGCGATATTGTTTCACTTAATAGTAAGAAAAAACCTTTGCCTGGATGACATAATAAGGAAACTTTTAAAAGCTACATAATACGTTACAAAAACTGTCCGCCTTGTAGCCGTACCATGAGTTTGGCAAGTATAAGTTACGTTAGGTTTTACTCGATACGTAAAGGTGCATTTAGACGAAAAACTAAATGCACCTTCAAGCACTCACGTTCGCTCCAATAAATAAGTACAAGTGCGATATAATAGAATGCTTTACGTATCGAGTGAAACCTAACGTAGGTAACTGATACTTGCTAACTTCCTAAAAAATGTTACTAACAATACTACTTAGTTATATAATACTATATTAAAATAGTATGTTAAAACAATACAAGTTAGATGGGCGTTTTTTCAAACCGATGTTTAAATGTGAACCTTGTTATTTAATTTGGACAAGTTTGGGCTTGTCCTACTCAGGATCACGAGCTCTTTCGATTGTAATAGGACAAAAAAATAGGTCCCAAAATGTTATTTCCATTACGATACCGTTTTTTCATAGATGTTCAAAGGCGGTAGCGTAATGGAAGGAATGATAACTGTATGAAAACTATGGGACATATTTTTTTTCCTAACAGAATCGAATGAGCTCGTGATTCTGAGTCGAATAAGCCTAAACTTGACCAAATTAAATAACAAGGTGATTTCAACAACGGTTTGTGAAAACGCCCAGATACGAAAATATGTAAAAAGAGTGAACTGCTTTGCAGTTTGGCGAAGATTTAAACACCATTTTTTAAGGCCGCGGGCGACGGGCCACTGTCGACACACGCGGCGGGTCGAAACGACCCACTGTCGGCACGCGCGGCGGGTCGAAACGACCCACTGTCGGCACGCGCGGCGGGTCGAAACGACCCACTGTCGGCACGCGCGGCGGGTCGAAACGACCCACTGTCGGCACGCGCGGCGGGTCGAAACGACCCACTGTCGGCACGCGCGGCGGGTCGAAACGACCCACTGTCGGCACGCGCGGCGGGTCGAAACGACCCACTGTCGGTACGCGCGGCGGGTCGAAACGACCCACTGTCGGCACGCGCGGCGGGTCGAAACGACCCACTGTCGGTACGCGCGGCGGGTCGAAACGACCCACTGTCGGCACGCGCGGCGGGTCGAAACGACCCACTGTCGGTACGCGCGGCGGGTCGAAACGACCCACTGTCGGCACGCGCGGCGGGTCGAAACGACCCACTGTCGGTACGCGCGGCGGGTCGAAACGACCCACTGTCGGCACGCGCGGCGGGTCGAAACGACCCACTGTCGGCACGCGCGGCGGGTCGAAACGACCCACTGTCGGTACGCGCGGCGGGTCGAATCGACCCACTGTCGGTACGCGCGGCGGGTCGAAACGACCCACTGTCGGCACGCGCGGCGGGTCGAAACGACCCACTGTCGGCACGCGCGGCGGGTCGAAACGACCCACTGTCGGTACGCACGGCGGGTCGAAACGACCGCGGCCATATATGTTTTAAGTATGAAATAAATAAAAAAAGCAACCTAACGTACTTAACTCATGGTACGGCTATTCGCTTAGTGATAGAACCGCATTCTGCGCGTACGCAACCGCGCCGTACTCGGATTCCTACGTACATGGCGGCGGTTTGGTAATGAATTGAAATTGGACCTCTTCACGGAAGATGTGACATATTCGATATTCTTAAATTATTAAGTTTAAGGGTAAAAGTATGTACAGAAAGTGATTTTTAGGTCCAAACTGTACGGAGGGCCATCTGTACTAAAAAGTAAACGTGCCCATACACGTCCGTAAAGGAAATTCCTAACTCGTGTTTATTTAAAACACGACCGAAGAGAGTTTTATTTTGGGGTGGAAAAGTTCTCGAGTGGCGGCCACGTATCGGCCACATCGTGGGTAGGCCCCCCAAGGTGGACTGATGACCTAGTGACCGTCGCAGGAGTACGCTGGATGCGGGTGGCGCAGGACCGGTCATTGTGGCAATCTTTGGGGGCGGCCATGTCCAGCAGCATTAGACGTCCTCCCTTACCCTTATACAGAATGAACCAGGATTAATAGATTAAAATCTAAGCCGCTTTCTCCATCATAAACCACGAACGCCCTACGGTATGCATTTCAATGGATATAATTTCGTAATACTTGTAATAGTTAAGTGTTACACGGTGACCTCATCAGGTCATTGCTATGTGTTATAGGAATGGATAATTTAGTACTACTTGTATAGTTGTCATCAGATTATACTGGCAGGGGCCCGTTTCTCGAACGCTTGTAACTTGTAATACAAGCGGGAGTCTCTTTTTAACACTATTAATTAGATAAGGACTTCCGCTTGTATTACAAGTTACAAGCTTTCGAGAAATGGGCCTCTGATTGTGAAGAACTACATACAAAAATACTGTATACCTTTTATTTTTTACTACTTACTTACATAGAATCAACTATTTGTATTTCTTACTTGAAAATTCGTGGTAAGCACATCGAACGAGTAATGCCCACGCGAACCGTACTATTTAATAACGAGATGAAGCGCCAAACTCCAAAAAGCCTTAACTATCTGAAAATTATACAGCTAAATTGGACAGTAAGCAGTAAAGACAAAACATATTTTCGATAAGGGTTAGGAATCTTAATAGAAAAGCTTTTATTGGTAAATGTTAAAATAACACTGAAGCCGTAAGTGCTATAGTGTGTTGTGTTAAACATGGTCTATAAAATAGATACTGTTTACTATCTGTCAACTAGGCTATTCAGAAACAAGAAATCATCTAATTTACGCGATAGTTTGGTTTTACGAGTATGATTAATTAAATTTTGGGCCAAAGTTACCCCTTAGGGCCAAAGTAACCCGGCTTTACGGTAACTACACAATCCTCCACTGAGCATGGCCCGACATACTCTGGCCGGTTTTTTTAATTAATACATATTAAATAAAACTATGAAAACCGATAAACTCACGTATATTATCATCCGCCGACCACGAGCCCTGTAAAGTGTTCGTAACGTAGGAATGAAGTTAAAGTTAGTTAATACGAGTATACCTAGGCGAGTTTAGGGCTCATGCATAAATCATGTGATGTTTTTTTGGCTACTTTTTGACCCCCCCTCCCCCATGGTGATGTTTGGTGAGTTTCTTGGCTAGCCCCCCCCCCCCCCCCCCCCTAGCAGTCTCACGTGTATTTTTTTCATTCAACTTTTCACGTTCGCTAGCCGAAATTGACAATATTTCTTAGTTTGTTCATCGTAAAAAAAAATACACGTGAGGTCTCCTTGTACCCCCCCCTCCCCTACCGTGATCTTTCGTGATGTTTTCTTGGACCCCCTCCCCCCCTATAGGACCTCGCGTGATTTATGCACAAGCCCTTATCCGTTTTCATAGTTTTATTTCATGCGTAATCCTCGCGGTAACCGGAGAAAATATTAATACATATTTACTTTCTTTAAAATGAAAATGAGTTTAAACTATTGGATTCCTAAATATTAGATGTCATATACCAAAGAAAGAATATATTTAGTTAATAAATAATTTGATTTGTGTTTTCACAATACGTTCTATTGGATTCCTGTCCATTACTTGTATCGTCACCCTATTTGGAGATAGTTGTTCGACATTTTCGATTTCAGATCTGCTACCGCGAACACCGTAGTTCGTAAATTTGAGCGATTTTTCTCTGTCACTCTAATGACGCCTTTGTTGGAGTGAAAGAGAGAAATCCCTGAAACGACCATGGGGAGATTTGTATGAAGAGTGGACCAAAAACCAACATAGTTGAAAGTGGTGTCATTTAATAGGTATTTACATTTATTTCATTTCATTCTATCGGCACTATGTTCAAATCCATTGCAAAACGGAGATATTTGTATTTTAGTAAGATTAAATACAATGACGATTGGTGTGTGGTCAACGGAGATTTAATTAGAGAGTAGGCCAAACGCCTTACTTATAGGTATAAAATTGTCCAATGGGATTCAACTTTGTATCTATAGAATGAAATAAAGTACATAAGCAGACCTTTTTGATGATACTATTCCCAGCTCTGTTGGCTTTTGGTTCATTTTGACGCATAGTCCTTTACGAACTTCGGTTCGCGGTAGCCTGACGTTCATAGGCCCTTAGCAGTAACAACAAACCATGCCTTTATCGCCTATCGCCGTGTGGTGACAGCAGTGAGAATACTTCTGTTACCAGCCCAACTCTTCCAGTGGGTGTCGGCTAAGGGAAGTGTCAACGAAGAAGATTGATGATGGGCAGCAGGATCATCATAGCGGAGTCACAACTGCAATCGCCAAATCGCTTGCTCAGCGTGGCGACTATGAGTAACGTGTCAATAGGCATAGGTATTAGGAGAGGCCTTCGTCCAGCAGTGAACTGAAATAGACTGATGATGCCTATATCATCTGAGCACAATTTTCTGCAAGATCCAAACTCTTCATTTGCCACATTGAATTTTTTTATGTTTTCTACGTCATCGTCATATCATATCGTCCACTCCTGAACATAGGCCTCCTACAAAGATTGCCACAATGACCGGTCCTGCGCCACCCGTACCCAGCGGACATAATGTTCACTAGCCTTCCAGTACGTGGCCGCCACTGGAGAACCTTTCCGCCCCAACAGCCATCGGTTCTACGTGCTATATACCCCGCCAACTGCCACTTCAATTTAGCGATTCGGAGAGCTATATCGGTTAGGTACCTACTTTGGTTCTGTTGCGTACTACGTATTTACATGAAATTCTAATTTCGGAATCACCTTCCATTTCTAAGCTTCCTGATTTTACTTTAACACTGTCTAGACACCTTATTGCGACATTGCCCAGAAACATACTAACCAGGTATTCAAACCTTTTTTACGAAGGCACTGCACACATCCTACTAAATTATACCAGTTGCGTATAAGGCATCCAAGTAACTAGATTATATCATGGAAAGAAAAATACTGCCGCGCCTTCTATTTACCATTTTATACATACTCGAGACTCTCTACGTGCAATACGAAATTGTACAAGAGTCGATTGGAAAAAAAAATCATAGTTAAGGCCTCAAAACGAAAATCATGAACGGAAATCGTGCTACGAAAAGTGATACAAACTTTTTTTTATATTGGCACCACAAAGTGTCTCCACTCTACCTGATCGTAAGTGAAAAATGGAGCTTAAATCGCGGCGGCAACGAACAATAGATCAGCAGTAACCTGTCAGTTGCCACCGCCTTGCTGGCCCGCTAGATGCTTCTTCACGATTCGCTTATAGGTTCCCAATTTATACGTATGAGGAAACACATGTGCCGGTAAAGAATTCCACTTTTTTAATAGTTCTTTTAATATTAATAAATTGCCGAATTTCTTGGTATTTGAAATGGAGTATACGTCTGGGAATATTTTCAACGGTGAAAGGGTGAAATGGAAGAAACTATATGATTATTTATCGTCTGTCCAACAACCTTTGGCAGTTTAAAAAATGAAGGTGCGTGTTGTTGGTTGCTCATAGAAAATTTTAATTTGTCGCCATTTTTCACTGCCAAAACGTGTTACACAAAATTTTACTTCGTAACACAAAAATTACGTTTTCATTAAAGGTCTTTAAACCTTTAACTTGCATTTTTTATTTATTACATCATCGTTTTGCACATTATATCCGTTAATTGTGACAGGTGATCAATTAGGTGCATAGTCTTGTCCAAGCCCGACATGATTGGACTGGTTTTAGAAGCTTTTTCTTCTGCAACAAAACTTATGAAGGAATGACAAACGCATTTCAGGATAAGATAGTATCCGAATCGTGAAACGCTCAATTTAGAATCTCAATTTCAAAACTATCTCTACGACATTGCATCAAAACCATGACATTAAATACAGCGATAACTTCAAACATTAATGAAACTATTGCCTTATAACATTCAAATAACCAGATATATCCTTGGAGTCCACAACTATGGAAACTAGAGCATCGGTGCAATCTCCTAATGTCAACTATGTTTATCTATATACCTTAAACTGAAAGGAATTGAGTTCAATTTACAGATTTCACTAAGGTTGCTTACGTTTTGATCTAAATCTAAGTAGCTGTGGGAACTAGAGTCCCTTTCAAATGGGTTATTTATGGGTTCGGCCAGTGATAGTTAAATGGCGGATGTATCTAGATGTACAAATTGTATGGAATACTTAATTTAATTGGTTTAGCAACTTATGGTCATCGAATTTCGGGTTGATCACTCAAACTGGCTGTTTCATGATTCATGATGATATTGAGTACCTAAATGACTACCTAAATAATATTATTTTCAATCAAGGCTACTCAAGTTTCTAGCTCAAGGCGATGAAGACATCTTTCACTTGATTTATATTATTATTAATATGGCATTGGTTCCACCAAAACCGAGTAGGTAAGTGATGAGCAATAATTGGTAATAGAAACAAACAAAAGATAGTCGTCTCATGTAAATAAATGAGACACGATAATATTTTATAGGTGATTCATCGCTCATGTATTCTGAAACAACTTTTTCTCAAAGAATTTACGTGTGTCACGCCGTGTGGTGACGGCAGTAAGAATATATTTGTCACCACCCCAACTCTTCCCGCGGGAGTCGTAAGAGTCGACTAAGGGATTGAAGTGTCACTGGCCATTCTTTGATTTGATTGATGACGGGCAGCAGCGTCATCATAGTGGGCACATTACTGCGATCGCCAATCCGCTTGCCCAGCGTGGTGATTATGGACATTTACCTCCTAATGCGTCTATACGCATAGTTGATAGGAGAAGCCTACGTCCAGCAGTGGACTGAGATAGGCTGATAATGTAATGTTACATGTGCTTAGTATTACTGTAAACATTGTAGGTATACAATGTCAAAACATGCGAGCAATACACTATGTTTGTGTTGGCTTCCCTACAAGCTACCTAACTATATGCTATTGTAACGGCACTTGTTAGTCCAGCAACAGGCATTCCAGTTACCCCATCGGAGGCCTAAACGGACAATCGGCGGTTATCGCGATCGGAGACATCAGTTGTGTCGCAAGGGTTCAACGTTCGACCAACTATGGTGAGCCGTGAGGGAAAAGTATACTGACGCGTCTTTGGCGGAGGGTGATCGAGACGAGAATAATTTTAATGGGACGAAACATGTCGAATAATCATAGATAAATTAATGTAACCCCGTTCGTTAATATTTTAATATGTTAAACTACGCGGTATTAAATATAAAAAAATATATCTTATGCATATTAATAAACTCTTTCAAGGATTTTTGATTTGATATTATCTCTTATAGTTTTTGAGGTAGGTTGATTTAACTGTAATTTTTTTAAAGAAAAATTGATAAATCCGACTCGCATTTGGCCGGGTTTTTGTTCATACTGTTACTGTCAAAATTGGTTTTGCAAGACTAAGGGCTGATTTTTCAATCCTCAGTTTAAAGTATCCGTTAGTTAAAATTATTACCATCCTTATCTCAGGTAATCGGTGAAAAAAGAATAGAGCTAACATTTATTTGACAGATACTGTTAACTAGGGATTGAATAATCAGTACTAAGTATACTTACATGGTTTAAGTTACCAACTGACGAGATATGTGCTCTAGGAACTCAATCGATACCGTTGTTGCTAACGACATGCATTACTTTTGATTATATGACAGGGAAAGCTGAACGTCCTACAGACAAATCGTCGTTGTTATAAAGCTGTAGCAAACAGTAAATAGGTATTAAATGTTTTTAATTTTTGGATTGGTTAATATTCTTTTGTTTAAGGAACAATAACTTTTTTTATTGTTATGCTGTCACGTCACCCTGAGGAAAATAGGTGCATAGTTAGCTAGACGAAAGTATCTTGAAGTAATGCGCTTATTTGTGCCGGACTCCCGCAACCGACTTCGCGCGCCGCGACTACTGGAGCCAGCGAACACGCGCACCGCCCTGTACCGCCACTTGCCGCTACGGCGTGCGATATGCAAGTTGAACTCCATGCTCAGCGCGGCCCCCCAATGTGATCTGTTCACGTCGGGAATGGCAAGTCTGATGAACGAATGTAAGGGAATGCTTGTGAATGAATGTATGTGATAATTATATTTGTAATACTAAGTTTGTAATGATATGGCCCTAGCTGTAAGTTACAAATGTAATTAAAAAATAATAATAATAAATAAATAAATAAATCTTGCAAGCTCTATTATCATGATTAGTGGGTGACCTTAGAAAGGCCACGTACAGTCGAGGAAATTGAATGTTTAAGAGTTTATGGCTCAATTTACATTGCTTAGTACATATGACACAACTGAAGTAACTTAAACCGCAAAGTGCTAAACATTCAATTTCCTCGGCTGTACCTATAAAAAAAATTTAGTTTCCTACATTTTAATGCTGTTAAACTATGATTAGGATAAGGGTGAAACAGGAGAACGTAATCATAGCAACGAATAAAAAGTAATTGACGTTTAAAAAAATTTAAATATTAATAATGTTCACTATAATATAGCGAATGGACTATCAAGAGCCCTTTTAAATCTCTCGCTAGTACACTATAGCGTTGCAGAATAGCCGAACACTGCTAGCTATAGTTTATTATAGTTAACTAGACTTTATTGAACTCTATTCGTTATTCTATTTCCACATCGATTGTTCATTGACCGAACCATTTAAATCGTAACTATTACTAATCGATTACAAGGTTCATTTCGATTGTATAATGAAATTGCGGTGTATTTAAACAATTTTCATTTGTTTTACAACATGTTGTTTAACTTCCGTGGAAATAAGTTCATCAATATTTTTTTGTAGTTATTGGATCTCTGACGTATAAAAGTATCATATTTTGCTAGAAAAAAATCAGCTCGCTTTATTAATATGATTATTACGCTGAGACCTACCAATCCTGCTATATAAAGAACATGTAATTAGCAAAAAAAAGTTTTGCAAATGATATTATTATTTTAGCACATGCAGACCCTTACATAAATATGCTGTTGCTAATCCCTAGATAGGACAAGAAAACATAATGTATTTCCATAAATAATGTGGACATGTTCTAGTTCTATTATGTAATTGCATTAGTAACGCAAGGTACACGATTAGTACAAGTATGCAGATATAATCGCGTGCAAAAATATTATATAAGCGAAAAAAATGGCCGTATGGTCGTCACTAAGAATACATTTGTCACCACCCCAACTCTTCCCGTGGGTGTCGTAAGAGTCGACTAAGGGATTTGAAGTTTCATTGACCATTGATTTCTTGAAGATTGATAAATAAATTAAATAAATAAATATCTTGGGACATCTTACACTAATTGACCTAGTCCCACGGCAAGCTCAATTTAAGGCTTGTGTTGTGGGTACCAGGCGATGATATATATAATAGAAAGATACATAGATACTTCAATACATAGACAGTCATGACCAAGGAACAAATATTTGTGATAAATAAATACACAAATAATGCCCTCGCTGGGATTCGAACCCGAAATCTCCAGCTTCATAGGCAGGGTCACTACCAACTAGGCTATGAAGGCTGACTACTGATGATGATGATGGGCAGCAGCATTATTACAGTGGAGTGCACACAGAGTGGCGATTATGGGCATTTACCTCCTAATGCGCCCTTAATATACGCTCAGGTAATATTAGAGGCCTTTGTCCAGCGGTGGACTGATTACAGACTGATGATGTATAAAAAATGTGTCCCGGTGTACTATCATCAACATCAACATCAGCCATTTCAGTCCACTGCTGGACTTACGCCTCTGCCTATGCGTATAGACGCATTCAATAGGAGGTAAATGCCCAATAGTCGCAACGCTGGGCAAGCAGGTTAGCGATCATCAGTGGTTCCCTCTAGGATCTTGACATCATGTCCTTCTGTTGATGTCCTGGACGCTTAGCAAAGTTGCCAAGCTCTACCGCTTAGTAGCGTATCGTAGTTTTCCCTCTCTGTCACTCTTGCATATTAGTGCGACAAAGACAGTTAGCTGACTTTCGTTTACGATTGACGATTAAGCGTTAGCGATTGGCAACTTGTCTAAGGCCGCAGGTCCTTTCATCGGTTTCTGTTTCTCGCCAAGCTATGGCTTTGATGTGTATATTTAATTGCATTGGTGCAGTAATCTCTATTGCGTTGGTCAGCCTTTGTAGCCTAGTTGGTATTGACCCTGCCTGCGAAGCTGGAAGTTCCGGGTTCGAATCCCGGCGAAGGCATTATTTGTGCAAATGACATGCTAATATTCAGTTTAGCACTCGATTACGCAAATACTAACTCCTAAATACATTATCATCAGCCTGTGATAGTCCACTGCTGGACGTAGGCCTCTCCTATTAACTATGCGTATAGACGCATTAGGAGGTACTTAAATGCCCATAATCGCCACGCTGGGCAAGCGTATTGGCGATCGTAGTAATGTGTCCACTATGATGACGCTGCTGCCCTTCATCAATCTTTTATCAAATAATAGTCAATGACACCTCAATCCCTTAGTCGACTCTTACGACACCCGCAGGAGGAGTTGGGATGGTGACAATTGTATTCTTACTGCCGTCACCAACGGCCAACTCCTAAATACACTTTTCTTAATCGATTATTTTAAAAAGTCATCAATATGATTTAAAGCTTCTATTGAGATGTAATTTAAAGGAATAGTTAGGTTAGTTACGTTCCTAATTTGATTTCAATGATATTTACCAAATAAATAGGTATTATACAGGGATCGTGATCCCAACTACATATGAAAAACGTGTTAATCAAGATCTTTCTAAATAAGTTTAGCCATGGGACCTATATAAACTAACATACTTTTTTACGCCTCGTAAATTTCGAATCCATCAACATACATTTCTCCATACTAGTCCCTTGCAAATGTGTTGACATAGGTATTTATGAAATGTGACTCGTGAATTCGTTTTTTTCGTGATTTTTCATATTTTTCCATGGGAAACCCTATTCAGAAAAATCTTAACACATTTTTCACAGTTCGAATCACGACACCGTAAACACCCTTCACAGTTAACGTTTCCCTTCGGATATCCTTCGGTTGTTCATATTGAAGATTGTTTTATTATTCTACATTCATCAAAAAAACTAGAATAATAGGTATCACCTTTTGCATATCTACAGCCTACAAACCCCTTAACTTATCCGCTCTCCTTTCACTATTTCAGGATCACATTATACCATTTCACCAAAAGCGCGTCTCTCGAAATGCGAGTATCTTACTCATTAATGCTTGAAGAATCGAGGACAATTACGAAAGCTAACCAACATAGTGAGATCTATGCATCCATGGTATACCTGCGGCCCTGCCGCGAACTTCGAAATCCGCAAATTTCTCTTGTCTCTGTCACTCTAATGACGCCTTCGTTGGAGTGACGGAGACAAAACCTCGAAAATCGAATACGAATTTCAAAATTCACGGTTGTAGGGCTGAAGCAAATTCAGAAAGCACGGTTATTTGGGTCATTGTCAGATTTAGGCTATAGTCTTTTTGGTGGACATACCTAAAGTTAAAGAATTCCTTTACTAATTTTGGGATAAAACAATTGACGGTACAATTAGGTTCGCCGGTCTACAGACCTATACAATAAAATCGTAACAAAGATTTATACAAGCTGTAAACTTTTGACCACCGAGTGGACAACTTTTGTTTTTCCGACTGACAATAACCCATTTATGAGAAGGTAATCGTCATGAGGAAATTCTCGTATCGATAAGGGATTGTCACAGAATGTTCTGGGTGTTTCTATCATTTCGTGCAAATTGGGAGAATTTGGTAGAATTTTTTTTTTTCATTGTTTTGTTGTGGCAATGGTAAGACTTACGAAAAAGAAACATTAATCTATAATACATTTTCAATTGTACGCAAAATTGACCGATTTATGAACAAAAGATTTTCCAAAAGAAATGGTAATGACGTATAGAATATGGGAATGAAAATGCGATGTTGGTAATGATAGGTCGAAAAAAGAAATAACGTAGTCGAAAGTTTAAGTTTGAATTTTGAGATCCTTTAATGAATAACTTGTTATATTTGGAATATACCTACTGAAAATGTAGTTTTGAATATTACTTGTTACTTTCAACAGTCAGGTGCATGATAAAAAACGAGAATGGTAATTAACATAAGATGGTGGCAAGAATTTAATACTGAAATTCATTACCATAATTTTTAGTTCATTACCATTCTCTTTAGTATGTGACCAGTAAATTACGGTAATGACAACAATGGTAATGACTTTTCCTTACCTTTTGTAGATTAACTCTTTAAAAATAAATGCAATTGCAGGTCCATTCATTCACTAAGCATTCGAATAGAATATTCATTATTTAAGTATTCACAGTTCAATAAAACACTTAAAAATTAATATCAAAACAGTGCAAATGGTAATGAAAAAAAACTGTACCAAATCCAAAAATCCGCCGCGATATATTTTTTCATAAAATAATGGCACACGTCCGTCTTGTTCACTGTTTACTAGCCGACTGAGGTGGGGATCGCGGGCAGAGGGAACTTCGTATAGAATAACATTTGCAATGCCTACTGGCCAATTCCGTTGTTGCAAACTATATATATGGTAATGAAATTATTTTCGTGACAAAAAGATTTTGCTGCAGTGGATTTAAATATTCAGTGTTAAAACTGTTAAACCACTAAACTTTCATTCCCTTATAAATACTTCATCTAAATTAAGTGGTTGAATCCCAGTAGTACATGTAATAGTTATGTACTTCGCTCTCAAATCTGTAAATCTAGGTTCTGACCGGTGATGGTAATGAGTTTTTAGCAGGTTTACATTTTATTTATATATTTTATGTTGCAATAATAGAATTAATTTTAGATGCTAAGTATAACTATGAACCTCACGCAACATATAAAAAATATTTGAAATGAATTTAGGAGTTAGTTTATTTTTTATTTCAGCAAACATATGATTTGCACGAAATGATAGAAACACCCTTCTGATTCTGACCTGTGGACGATCGAGATATTAGGTGATCTAGGTGTTCGAGGCTGGGATTAGTAAGAGAATATACACTTTTTTAGAAAAATTCTCATTATTACACGACAGACAATACGCATATCGTCAGAACCGATCATGTGTTTCAGTTATTCGTGAAACAATACAGAATATAATGCACTCAAAAGAGAAATCGTGTCATGTAGCTATCCTGCTCTGCGATATGACGCGCGCCTTCGACCTGTGCGATCACAATGTTTTGGCCTACAAGTTTGAGCATCTCGGGTTACGCGGCCCAATATTAAATATGATGGTAAACTTTTTAAAAAACAGGCACCAATCTGTTGTCATAAACAATGGGTCGACAAAATCTGACATAGGTGGTGTTGACATTGGAGTTCCTCAGGGGTCTTCTTTAGCTAACTTATGCTTCTTAATGCAAGTAAACGACTTGCCAGAAGCGGTGGACGGAAACATGTTTGTATTCGCTGACGATGCATGTGACATAATAACTGCTCAGAACATTGACTGCTTGGAGACATTGATAGCTAGGGACGTTCACAAACTACTTAACTGGTTTTCTGTGAACGGTCTAGTTCTCAATGTTGCAAAGACTCAAGTTCTCCATTTTAACTTAGGCGGTAGGCCACCGAGACCTCTCGCTATAGTTATTAATAATACCACTCTGCCACAAACATCGTCAGCTAAATTCTTAGGAGTAACCATAGACTCTGGGCTAAAATGGGACATTCAAGTTAAATTAATTTGCGCTAAATTGTCGGGCACCTGCTTCGCACTAAAAAGGTTATCACTAATACTTCCGCTAGCCCAAGTGCGAAGCAGTTATTTTGCCCTATTCCATTCAGTCCTGAGCTACAGTCTGGAATTTTGGGGAATCGCCGCTGACTGGCACCACGCTTTTGTCCTGCAGAAACGGGCTGTCAGAATAGTAGCAGGCGTCCCTCCCGGTACATCTGCTCGACAACTATTCATATCGCTGCAAATTATGACATTGCCGTCGCAATACATTTTTAATATAGTAAAACATGTTAGAAAAAATATTGACTTTTTTCCGCATCAGACGGGTAACCTAAGAGACCTCAGAGTTAGGAACAGAGGTAGAGCACGTTGGACCGGCAATCCAGAGGCAGCGGGTTCGAATCCCGTGACAACCAGAGTCTTTCGTAGTTGATTTTTTCTATGGTAAGCACATCTGTTACGACATTGTGGGATTATCCGCATTGTAAAAAAAAGTAACTTCAATATCAATTTGTTTAATTATAAAAATAAATTGATGTTTTCTAATCTTGAACAGAGGTTTGCTTGAAATACCCAGATTTAGGCTGACCAAGTCTTCCAAAACAACCTGTGGCATAGGTCCAAAATTATATAATGCTATTCCGAATAGCATTAGTAACATTATAAATAATAATATTTTTTTCAAAAGATTGAAGAAATGGCTCGTGGACAATGCTTTTTACAGTGTAAATGAAATATTGGACATTTAAATTTTATTTTATTTATTTATTTTAATCTAACTTATGCGATTTATTATTATAAATTAAATATTGGACAATTAAATTTTATTTTATTTATTTATTTTAATCTAACTTATGCGATTTATTATTATAAATTTAGTATTAGGTAGTATTAAGTTAGCATGATCATTTTGAAATCTTGTAATTTGAATCCTGACTTGTAATATGTAATACTATTATCAATAAAGAATATGAATATGAATATGAATATTTAATAAGAACTTTCAATGGGAACTTTACTAATTTTGGAATACCATTAGGTTAGTTAGATTTCATTTATGTACATACATTGTACAGATTGTTTTAAGATGAAAAAATAATAATAGGTAATTTGCAAACTTTTCTTCTGCTACACACAGGTGATCTTTTACATGTTGATCAGTATATTTTACTATACCTATCTTAATGCAAACAATAGTTTGTATAACTAACTTTCGACACACAACGCAACCGTGATTTCTGTTTTCATTAATTCATTACCTACGTACATTTTTTTTTTCAAATTTTTACAATCCGTAAGTCAATTTCGTTTCAAAAATGTTATAAAGAAAATGGAGTCTAGTAATGGTATACCTAGGATTACCTTACATAAAGAACTAGTTCATACACAATTTAGTGGAAACTAAAAAAAAAATTAAATGCCTTTAAATATTAGATATACCAAAGTTTCCCAAGGCCAGAGGTGGGATTTGAACACTTTGAACCCACGTCCCTCGGCTTTCGGGGCTGATGCCTAAACCACTTCGGCACTCCAGCAAAAATATAACTCAAAAAAAAAATTGTTCCACAAGATATGATAAAATGCCCACATCGCGTAGCCTCGCGTTGCTATGGCAACATCGTTCCTGTAAGTCCTTAGTGGGGCCCATTCATTATATAAACGCGTGCGCACGATACTCCGCACTCGGTCCGTGGTAGTGAAGTGCAGTGCGTGCAATATGAAGGCATTTGTAAGTGTTTTGTTTATTTTCAGATTTGCCGAATCATTGATCTTCTATACAGAGGGTGAAACATGAGTCGTAACAATAATAAGTTTTTCGAAGTGTAATAACTAACCCCCTTATTCATAAACGACTCCTAACTTAGCAAGGAGCTAAGTATTGTTTGGCACTTTCAGTCTTGTAAATATATCCATGAGAGTGAAAGAGATGAATAAAACTTAGCGGCTCATTAAGTTAAAAGACATTAATGAATAAGGGGGTAAATATGTACTAACAATTGAATACGTTAGTTAAAAATATACAATTCAACTCTCGTGTTTTTTGGAGGTTATTTAAAATTTTAAGGTGGTTTTAAGAAATAATAATAGCATTTACGCTATTTAAAACCTTAAATGTATCAAAAACATTTACTTATGCAGGGAATCTAAAAATTGTCGTATTAATGATTTCCATTCAAATAATTCATTTAATTTATTTAATTAATTAGTGTTCCTCCGTTTCCATCCTACAACCACGTTAGCAGCTAAACAAAACCCCAAAAAATTTTAAAAATAAAATTA
>JALPQI010010682.1:0-42679 GCA_025490895.1 Thaumatotibia leucotreta
CTCCTAGAACCCCTCCATCTCTAGTATGGAAGAAGATTAAAAGATTTAGGGGCTCATTCAAGCCAGACTCTATACTAACTTCAGATGCACCCTGGTTATCAGACTTTGCCGACAGGCTGGCTCCACCAACTGTCCCTGAGGCTTCTTGCATAATACCGCCACTACTGTCTGTAACTGCAGGCCCTCTGGAAGGACCGTTTTCTAGCTCAGAACTCAGGTTGGTACTTGATGGACTCCGAAATACCACACCTGGTGAAGATGGCATTCCCTACTGTTTCTTAACCAAGCTAAACGCATCCTCGCAAGAATACCTACTCAGCATTCTAAATCACGCTTTTAATACAGGGGAAATTCCAGAGGACTGGAGGAGCCAGGTCATTATCCCAATACTGAAACCACATAAAGACCCAGATTTGGCTAGTTCGTACCGGCCAATTGCGCTTTCTGCTACAATGGGCAAGATTCTCGAACACCTAGTTAAGAATAGATTGGAGTGGTTTGTAGAAAACAAGGGACTTCTGGCTGATACACAATTCGGTTTCCGCAAGGGACGGAGTACAATGGATAACCTTAATATATTAACCACAGATATCAGACTGTCCCTATCACAGAATGAACATCTGTTGGCATGTTTCCTAGACATCTCTGCAGCCTACGACAATGTCCTTCTTCCGGTGCTCAGAGCAAAAATGCTTAATCTGAGTATCCCTGTGAAGATTGTCCAAATTGTCACCAAACAATGGAGAAGGCAACAACAAGTCTAAACACAGCCTTGGGATACCTGAAGGATTGGTTTGATGAGCATGGCTTGACTTTATCTCCATCAAAGAGCTCTGCAGTGACATTCAGCCGTAGAAGAAATATGCCCACTGCGGATGTGCGCTATGATGGAGATATCATTCCCAATAAGGAGTCTGCGAAATTTCTGGGTGTCATTCTGGACTGTAATATGTCTGGCACTTCACATCATAAATACATTATAGGAAAATGTGAAAAGAGCATTAATATGCTTCGAGCATTGTCAGGTGTATGGTGGGGTTCCCACCCTTATTGTCAAAAGTTACTTTATAATGCCACCATCCGCAGTCATATGGATTATGGGTCTTTTATAATGGAACCATGCAACAAGGAATACTTACGCAAATTAGACCTTATACAGGCTAAATGTTTGCGCATCATATTAGGAGCTATGAAGTCTTCCCCAAAAAATGCCATGCAGGTTGAGTGTGTAGAGGCCCCTCTTCATCTGCGTAGACAATATCTTGCTGACAGATTCTTGACCAAAGCTGCTTCAATATTGTTACTTATCCTACCAACTGCGCCAATATAGGTTTAATAAGATGGCGGCTGTAACAAGCTACACTTTAAAAAGATCATACAAGCGCATACTGATGAGGCGCTGGGGGATTATTTCTTCCTTAATACTTGCTTTCATACGGACAGTTGCAAGTACGGCGTAAAACTACTACGCAGTCGGTAGGATCTAACATACACTCAGTTTGAACTTAGAAAACCCTTCGGAACACGAAGGTATTACTGCTGTCCTGCTTTATCGTGTGTCGCCGTTGTAGCCCAAGCCTTCCGTCTCTTTCTTCGATCCGAACGGTTTTCTAGATTCAAATGGAGTGTAAAGATTTTAGATCCTATCGACTGCGCCAATCTAATAGGCTTAACAAGATGGCGCCTGCAAGAAGCTGCACTTAAAAAACATCATACAAGCGCATACTGATGAGGCGCTGGGCGATTGCTCCTTCCTTAATACCTGCTTTCACATGGACAGCTGCAAGTAAGTGTAAAATACAGGTCTGAGGGCTACCTCTCAGTTTTTGACAGTTATTCTATGGAACAGACACATTGCGATTCAGATTAGATCTTAACACGTTCATTGCCACATCACGCGACGTCGCGTGATGCCGTCCATTACCGTGTGGCCGACCACGCGACGTCGCGTGATAGTGCCTTACGATTTTGTTTACGCGTCAAGATGGTAGCCGTAGCGTACTAGATTCTGGCATTAGTTTTGGCCACTAGGGAAGGGTTTTACCTATTCGGCAGGTGGTGTGGCCTGTGGGTAGCCATCTCCATTATTTTTCAGCGCGCTCGCTAGTTGGCTCGCCGCAGCCGCCCAGTGCAGATGTATTCCTTTGCCGTTATATTGTTATTTCTCGATTGGATTTCGTGATTTAACATAGGAATTTAGCTTTTTTACTATGAATAATAACGCAAAGTCGAGAAATGTGTAAATAGCATGATATGTTTTCACCACGCGAAGTCGCGTGGAGCGGCCATGTGGGCAAGATAAACAAGGAGAAGTGGATACATTTCCTTGTATATCTTGCCCACATGGCCGCTCCACGCGACTTCGCGTAACAAAACATATATATATTTTTATAATGTCTATATGTTTACATTTATAAAATACCAACATATATACACAAGAAATGCCCAAATAACTCAATTAAACGAATTTTATGTGTTAGCCATCTCGGTATGTTCACTAATTTTGGCTTGGCAATGAACGTGTTAAACTGAATCGCTTTAGTAGATTGTGGTAGCCCCCCTAAACTACAGACGCAGTCGGTAGGATATTGTTACTTATCCTACCAACTGCGCCAATATAGGTTTAACAAGATGGCGGCTGTATCAAGCTACACTTTAAGAAGATGATACAAGCGCATACTGATGAGGCGCTGGGCGATTATTTCTTACTTACGGGTGTGGCTCCACTGACGCGGAGCGGAGCGGAGTTGTAGGAGCTCGGCCAATGAGCCCGAATCACAGTGTTTCGAATTTCGAATTTGAAGAATGTAATTGGTCAATTTTGCACAGCTCCGCTCCTCTCCGCGTCAGTGGAGCCGCACCCTAATACTTGCTTTCATATGGACAGTTGAAAGTAAGTGAAGTAGAGCTTAATATCAGAATTATTAGATTCTACCTACTGTGCCAGTGTAAGTATAACAAGATGGCAGCTACAAGTCGCTGAGTTTTAATAACGTACTAGCGCATATTGATGAAGTACTGGGGAAGGAAGGAACAATTGTTCCTTAACACCTGCTTTCACTTGGACAACTTACAATGCGCAAGTATAGGTCGATTCACCAAAGCTGGCACGAATGGATCGAGTAAGTGACAGAAAGTATCTGTGTGTAGATGTAAAAATGACAATAGATGCAAGTTGGTATAGCAGGGCCGCATACACACAATGATAGATGTCGTTCATTCCATTCGTCAATTCACTGAGCTGGCGATGGTACAGTATAAATTAGATCTACTTATACTATACTTTATACTGTAACATCACCATTTCCATCAGCCATACGAATACACGAATAATAAGACTGTTTACCGTACTATTAAATTAATGTTTATCATAACATGTTGGCCACCCCAACTCCTGCGGGTGTCGTAAGAGTAGACTAAGGGATTGAAGTGTCACTGGCCATTATTTGATAAAAGATTGATGATGGGCAGCAGCGTCATCACAGTGGACACATTACTGCGATCGCCAATCCGCTTGCTCAGCGTGGCGATTATGGGTATTTACCTCCTAATGCGTCTACAGTGTGTGGCCTACAACCGGGCAGTATCACACTGTGTGCGACGCGACACGTCCGATGCCAGCCATCGTGCGTATTTTTTATACAGGGTGTTGCCTGTAACAGGAGCAAAAAATCAAATGGAAGACTCCTCTGACTGCCTTTAGTTATTCGCAAAAGGTCCCAGTGTTTTAAAGTTATCCATTAAGGAGAAACAGTATGTTAAAGCTACAACCTATGAGTGATGTATCTAGGTATCACAACATTGTACCTTATTAATGATTAAACATATTGGTAGTTCAGTGGACATAAAACTAAATGAGCTAAAAAGTTTTTTTGAACTAATGGTTTTTTAACAGGTTTAGCAAAAAAAAAAAATTTTTTTTTGTGTTACACCGATTTAACTTTTTTGGTATAAGTCGACTGCAGTAAAACTACATAAAAAAAAGGAAAAAAAAAATTTTTTTTTGCAAAAATTTTTTTTTTATTTTAAGTTTTTACTATTAAATTATGACTATTTATTGGGTTATTAGTGTACCGTTTCATTTTTTGCTCCTGTTACAGGCAACACCCTGTATTTAATATGCTGCCTTTTATGTATCTTCTGTGTTACTTGTTTGCCAGCGTGGTCGCCTCGTCGGCCAGTATACGTACCTGGGGGTCACAACGGAAGAACAGCGCTGGTCTAGCCAGCTACATGCTGAGTTGTGACCCTTTTGTGGCAAGCTGTTGTGGTGTGCTATTTGTAAATGTGTATATGTCCATCGTGCTTGTCATAAATAAATTTTATTTCATTTCATTTCAAAATTTAAATGGTGCATTAATAGTGGTGTATACGCATAGCTAATAGGAGAAGTCTAGGTCCAGCAGTGGACTATCATAGACTGATGATGAGAACATGTCATTCATTGTTGTTATTATTTTTTCAGATACGTTCACTACGAGGTTGACAACACAGATCCAAACGTGACTGCGACTAAAACCACCGACATTGCTCAAAAAAACTCACAAAATGGTATGCATGGTGGGGTGAATACGGTCTATTCATACTTAGTTGTCTTATCTAGTATACAACTTTCTAACCTAAAAGTACACGTTTTCTGTTGTAAACTGCTGTTTCCTTGATTAAAAATTAAGCAATTTACTAATCACTACGGACGGACTGCACAAATACCGAATCAGGTATTTTGGTATAGGCAAATATGGCAGTTTACAAAAGAGAACGTGTACTTATAGGTTACATAGTTGTTTACTAGATAAGACAACTAAGGATGAATGGACTTTAAACTTTTAAACTTGGTCATCTGAGAAACGCTAGTTTTATGAAAAATTGTTCTACTTAAATTATGAAAACATGCCTTTTTCTAGTGTTAAGTAATAAGCTCTTTCCATTATGGGACACCTACAAATAAAACGTGTTACACGAGCCACTGAAAACCTTGAACGGGGTGATTTGGTAGGTTATACTGAACAACTTTTACTATGGAGCTAACCCAGAAATGTCAAAAAAAATTTGGCTCTTTCATACAAAATGTTGTCATCGATCGGTCAAAATGTATGAAAAAGAATTTTTTTTTAGATTTCGTGATTGGCCCCAAAGAGAATAAAATCACTACGTTTTAAGAGACGTACGGCACTCTCGAACAAGCCTAAAACCGAATTATGAAAGTATTTTGTGCCAACGTACACAATACAATGTCAATACTACCAACTTAAAAAAGCAACACTAGAGCTCGACACTCACTACACTTACTGTTTATCGATATCGATAAAAGTGCAATAATTTTACTGCACCTACCGTAATACTGAATTTATATTACCATAGAATAATGAAAGGGTAAAATAAAATAAGGCTATAACACAATATTTATCATTATTTATTTATTTAATATAACACAAAAATATTTTTATTGTATAGGTATTTTTATTTCATTTTCTTAGTAGGTTATGGGCCCAATCGTAAATATTATACTGTGGAGTGGCGATTTTGTTTTTCAGGAGTCTAAGCAATGTAACCACTTAAATATACAATGGGTTGATTTTCAATTCCTGTTAAATCTATTTCGAATTGCTTCTCAAAATCGTTTTCGTGAATTAAAAGGTGATACTCTCTTCTGTATTCGTTCTCCGTCCGATCCTCTTCGATAATATACATCTGAAATAAAGCGATTATCGATAAATTTTGTTGCACTCTATTTGTGCATTAGCTTGCCTTATTTAGACGTTTGCCATTTAAATTATTTCTTATTTCATTAGTAACTGTACTCGTTTGCAGTTAAAGATTATATATTCAATTATGAAATGAAAAAATAATTTGCTACTAATATAAAATAATTTGATACTGACCTGCCTGGATCAAGAGGAAATGTTGGCAAAAATACGCCAGAAGTTCGTTTTAATCCACGCCGAACACCACACACTTCACATTTCCATATTGATTTGCCCCCCATTTAGACCAAACACTTAAATATTTTGTATAAAACACAATAAAAACATGAACCCGGAATCCGCTTTCACAATAAACAATTATGACGGTACGTTTCTGACACTGACGTTTTACCTATTTAGGTGGTAAATAAAAGTATAATACGTCTAAGTTTGAAGGCCAGTATGATTATGTGCTAATAAAATGCAACAGTAGGCATTTTAATTCTATAAGATTATTTTTATATCTCAATGTTGGTACCAAATGCTTTCATAATTTACCATAGTATGAAGTGTCGAGGGGCTGATTGGCCCCATAGTAAAAGTTGTTCAGTATAGCCTACTAAATCACCCCGTTCAAGGTTTTCAGTGGCTCGTGTAACAGCCTGTATATCTTTCAGAATAATGTTAGCTGTCTTTTTTTTATATGTCTGGCAAAAAGCATAATGATAATTTTATCCCAAGGATATATTTATCCGATTGTAAAACAGGACGAAATCGTCTAATACTAAAAATTAACTTCGTGCATAGAATTCCTGTTTATAAAATATTTTTATTATTAGCCACCCTTCAATGATTGGCCACGATATCCTTCTGAACCACAGATTTAGATATTCAGTAGATGAAGTAAATAGCACGATTTATATGGGAACCAAGCGTGCCGACTTTTTAGCTGTCACGGTCCGCATTTAGTGATGGGAAACCTAAACGATACAAAGGCACTAATGCAGCCGCCCCGCAACAATGCAGCCGTCTCTCTCGTACACATAGATTTTATATCCGTGGACTCGCTCGCTCACTATTATATTTATTGTAGAACGAACAACACTAGTCGCTAAATTTGACGGACGAATGAAAAATGGGCTGTACTACGAAGTCGAAGCGATACGCGAGAGTATCGCTACTCTCATATTCATCATCTATTTAACACACATGGTCGATCAAACGCTTAAAGCAAACGCAGCAATGCAATGTAAACGCCGGTTTGTAACGTAATTCTATAGTTATTTAGGTACATCCTTGGACGCATAAATAAAAATACAGAAAAAATTATTAAAAATGAATTAACTTACAATATTATTTAAAAATTACTTACTTATGGGAAATATGTTTTTGTTTTTGTGCGCTGGAAATTGGCTGGTGCAGTTAATTATCATGCAATGAGGCATTTTGTATTTTTTTTTCTTACGTGCGGCTGCAACAACTGACGTATGTGGACTGTCATTAGAAATGGCCATCTCAGTGGCTGCCACTGAGTTCGGACACGCGAAGTAGATACATTTGCTTCTTCTAGTGTATATTCATTTCTGTGTTCTGAACTAACATTAAGAATATATTTTGCTAAGAGCTTTAATAAAAATGTGAAACAGCTTTTGTGTATCAAAATTCGAGGAAAAGAGACACTTTAGCTAATCAGTTTTTCATATTACATAGGTGCCTAATTTATTTATTTTATGTTTAAGGAGCACAAGTGGCACCCAAACCTGATGGAGTTTTGACGTTGACGCCCCCACAATGGATACAGTGCGACCTCCGATATCTAGACATGACGTTCTTAGGTAATACATTATTATAATAAAAATCTTTATTGACTGTAAACCTAATACATATTTGGATACAAAATAATGCAACTTAAAGTGACATAGATTTACATGGATTAGGTTTGTAACTAGTCATCAGGTTTGACCAACTGTCTTCCGAACTAGGACTAGGCCTGTAACTCGGAATTCAGAGATTTTTCCATCAGCTTGTCACGTACTTGTACATAAATTTATTTATGACACTAGATGGTAGTGAAAGAGAATAGGTATGTTTATTGTAAGTATTTAGAATTTGTGACGGAACAGGTGAAATTAAATAAAATATCAGAGCTCATCACGCAATCGCGGGTAAGTTGCAACTGGTTCAAAGGGCGCGCATCGGGCTGATTAAAAAGGCCAAACGGCCATATCGCTGCGACATGCGCCACGTCTCCGTTAGCTATCTATACAGGATGCTTAGCCAAGTTGCCAATCGCTAGCGCTTGGTAACGTATCGTTTTCCCTCTCTGTCACTCTTTCATATTAGTGCGACAAAGACAGCTAGCTGCCTTTCGCTTACGATTGACGATGAAGCGCTAGCGATTGGCAACTTGTCTAAGCACCCTGATCTGTGTGCTTATCAATATCTTGAACAACGCTGTAATCCAAAATAATACGAGCCTGCAATTGGATTTCTAGTGCTTTATCGTTAGAATTCAAATTACGATAAGGTAGTGTCTTGAGATGTAGCGTTGTTCATGATAAGCGTCGATTTCTTGAGTCATAGACGAGAGATAATCATACTGTAGTTTTCTTACACTAATGTTATCGACTAAAAAAGATATATAATATACCTTTTTGTTTCCAATGTTACTGCCATATTTGGTTTGTAGCATTAAAATACTACGATTAAATGTTTTAATTCATCATCATCATCGGATCAGCCGAAAGACGTCCACTGCTGAACATAGGCCTCCCCCAAAGATTGCCTCAATGACCGGTCCTGTGCTATCCGCATCCAGCGGACTCCTGCGACCTTCACCAGGTCATCAGTCCACCTTGTGGGGGGGCCCACACTGCGCCTTCCGGGACGTGGCCGCCACTCGAGACGAGAACCTTCCCGCGCCAACGGCCATCGGTTATACGAGCAATGGTTTAATTATATTTAGCATTAAAAAATCTCCTAAATCCGAAATACCAATTTGGATGCCAACCTTGTTAAATCCTTATTGTACGATGTCTGTTTGGTGTACCAAATAAACAAAAATAAAAATAAAAAAAATAAACCGAAATCAAGCGTCGTTCTCACAAAAAATAGATCTTTTTCTTATATGTAGGTACTTGAATTGCATGCTTATTTTATATTTTAGTACATTAGTTCCTATTTTGTAAACTTTATTATAACAACTTCAAAATACAATTAATTCTGCGACCATATATAACATGGACGTCTAACGCCAGCTCAAAAATGGACCCAAAAACAGTTATTCAATTGTGCTAAGATGGGCAGGATATAGCGCTTTTCTTAACACCGCGCATATTTCGGCGCAACATCTTTGATAATGTTTACAAATGTTCATAGAATAGAGCCAATCAAAACTTTGATGGACGGACCAATCACAACTATTTTTTAATGGCGGTTTAAATTTTTATAGGTTGACATTGAAATTCATTGCCGTGATGCATTGAAAAGGGGGTGACACTTGTCATCTAAACTTCAGGACCGTTTTTGAAAGGCAATTTAGTATGGCGTGCGGCTTCCATGTTTTATTTGTTCGTAGAATTAATTATATTGACGATTAAAGACTATTAAACTGTGAAATCCACAGGCAAATTCGCAGTAATAATGGCGGATCCACCCTGGGATATCCACATGGAGCTCCCTTACGGCACCATGTCTGACGACGAGATGCGATGTCTCGGCGTACCGCAATTGCAAGATAAGGGGCTTATCTTCCTCTGGGTCACTGGCAGGTAACCAATAACCAATGTGAATTAGGTCTAATAATAATAAAATCCACTACAATCAAATTTAGATTCTATTCAATCAAAACAGAGTTGCAATGGCTTTGTCTCGTATAATTTACTGACAAACTAAAATCAACTTCATTTCTAAAAAAATCCCGGAAACCTGTTTCTTCCAGATCTGGACTTTTTTTAAATTTGATATGGGCTTACTCATGGCCACAGACTAGCCAAGGGCAGAGACGTGGCCTACGATGGAGTGAGTTTGCCCAGAAGGTGCCTATTCACCCTTGACGTGTTTGGGCGTATTCGAATCAGAATCACGAGCCGATTCGATCCAGATAATAAATTTAATAAATTCGAGTTTCTGTAGTAAGTGAGCAAAAAACGTGACGTAGTGGTTTTTTTGTTGGGATTTAAATTATACAGATTAGGAAGAATCCAGTTTTCGGGTTTTTTTGGAAATAAAGTTGATTGTAGTTTCTCAGTAAATATTATGAGACAAAGCCATTGCAACTCTGTTTTGATTGAATAGAATTTAAATTGGATTGTAGTGAATTTTATTATTATTAGACCAGACCTAATTCACATTGGTTTACAGCTAAGTCAGATTGACATTAACACTTTCACTGCCAGATCAAAAACCTAGGTTTTCGCTGCACGCCAACCTGTTGTACAATGTACAGTCGAAGACAAAATAAGGGGTATACAAAAACGTTCAAAAATATGTCCCAGTGCACTCTAATTCTGTGTAATAAGAACGTCGTAACATATTTATGAACGGATTCTTTCGATACTTATTTTTGCACTTGACTGTACGCTACTTCAATTCCAATAACGCCACTAAGAAGTCCTCAATAACTTTATTCACATGCCACACAACTCCCCAGGGGAGTTATTCACTATACAATTAACGCCGGCTGGCATGCAGGGATAGCCTTTGTTTTTGTCCTGGCACTGCAAAAAGTATAGTGATAAACTCCCACACAGATTCGGCGGCATGTGTACAAAATTACCGATAACTCCCCAGTTGCGCTATTGGCATTGAATGTGTTAAATGGGTCAAACGTAAACCCATTTTCGGAGTCTTTCCGGTGGTCAATCTAAAAGTTAAGGCCTATAAAGCTTGATTTTCTTATGAAAACCTAATCTTCATTAAGACGTCCTCCTTTTCCATTGCTTTGTATGATAAAAATCATTACTATCTGTCCACAGGCTGTTAACTATCTACCACAGGAAAGAAAAAGTGCGTGTTCTGCTGAACTGTAGAGCCCCTCTTTCCTGTGGCCAATAGTAAGCAACTGGTAGGAGTGTAGTCGCGATTTTTATCATACAATTCAATAGGAAAGGAGTGCCTTTAAATGACAATCATTGTTTAATAAGAAAATTATATCTCATAGCCCTTAACTTTTAAAATGTCCACCGGAAAGACTCGTAACATGATTTTAATTTTGACCCAAATAGTAGTTAGTCGCTTTCTGCTAAACTATAGTCAATTTAACCATTCCAGGGCTATGGAATTGGGACGCGAATGTCTCAAACTGTGGGGCTATGAGCGTGTGGACGAACTAATCTGGGTGAAGACCAACCAGCTACAGCGGATCATACGCACCGGCCGCACCGGCCATTGGCTCAACCACGGCAAGGAGCACTGTCTAGTGAGTGCCATCACTGGTTTTTATTACTTATACCAGGGACCGGAACCGTTTTGTACTCTTCATGTTTTGTTTTTGTACGCAATATTTTATATAATTTACAATATCATATTTTTAAATTACTTACATTAACTTACAATTTATATAACGACTAGCGACCCGCCCCGGCTTCGCACGAATAAGTACCTACATAAAAACCTTCCTCTTGAATTACTCTACCTATTAAAAATCTCATCAAAATCCGTTGCGTAGTTTTAAAGAATTAAGCGTACAAAGGGACATAGGGACAGAAAGAGTGACTTTATTTTATACTATGTAGTGAATATGTAGTGAAGAACGAAAAATAACCGTGCTTTTTGTATGGAGAAAATAACGGTTCCGGTTCCTGACTTATACAGAGCGAAATATTAGTCGTGAACCGTATAACTTAAAACACTGTTAAATAGCAGTAAATTTTACAAAACCTGTTACGGGGCCTTGGTTACCTACTAATGTACCTAAGTGTGCAGCAGCCTTTATGCTAGCAAACTATGCCACTTTTGTCCCTCGGGTGATGTGACAGAATAACAACAAAAAAACGTGATTGACCCAAATGTAATTTAACAGTTAAACTTACTTGCCCCCATGGTCCCCTTACTTGGTCCCCATTATCAATCACTTAGCCCGTGCTAACGCGTACGGCACGTATTGATGACCATCGCGTAGTTCGCTGGGTCCGTTGAGATAAAACGGGTTGAAGGTGTTTTTTTAGGTAGTTTTTCGGCCCGGTACGGTAAATTTAGTGTTCCTAATTTAGTGCGAAAAAACGAACTTTCCACACGCTTCGCGCGCGGTAAATTTCTCTGTTTAAGGCACTTTTTATGAAAAAAGTCGTTCGATGACACGTGTAAAAACTTTTTTTTAACTCGGGTGATTGTCGCCCTCGTTTCACTCGGGCCCCAACTTTCACCCTCGTAGAGAAAAAAATTTTTTGCACTTGCATCGAAATGTACTATTTCACCCTCCCGACGCTCCATTTTAAAGAAAAGGATGAAAACCAGATCAGTAATCCGATCAAATTGCCCTATTTCAACTTCCATATCAACGATTTAAACTTTGTACACAGGTCGGAATGAAAGGCAACCCTGACAATCTGAACCGAGGGCTCGACTGTGACGTCATAGTGGCTGAAGTCAGGGCAACCAGTCACAAGCCGGACGAGATATATGGCATCATTGGTGAGTGAGGTCTACCACGAATCACGTGTCTCTGTCGCACTTGTCCATTCGTGTGTACGTGTGACAGGGACGCTACATGTGGTCCGCACTACCTGGACCGAGGGCTCGACTGTGACGTCATCGTGGCTGAAGTCAGGGCAACCAGTCACAAGCCGGAAGAGATATATGGCATCATTGGTGAGTGAGGTCTACCACGAATCACGTGTCTCTGTCGCACTAGTCCATTCGTGTGTACGTGTGACAGGGACGCAACATGCGGTCCGCACTACCTGAACCGAGGGCTCGACTGTGACGTCATAGTGGCTGAAGTCAGGGCAACCAGTCACAAGCCGGAAGAGATATATGGCATCATTGGTGAGTGAGGTCTACCACGAATCACGTGTCTCTGTCGCAATGGGGGCACCTAAGTGGCTAAATATGATTATATGGTTTATGGACGAGTCTAACCTATAAGGCATATTTGTGGAACTAGGTACTAAACTACTAGGGTAAATTGCTAGTAATTGGCCACTCTCCAGTAACTCTATGTGCTTACTTATAGTTACAATTCATTTTAAAACGATGTCTTGTCAATGTCAATCAATGCCCAAAATGAATTCTAATTATAAGTACGTAGGTAGATTTAATTTTTATTTATGGTGGCCAGTTGCTGGAGGGAGGCCAGTTACTGTATGGGTTGCCAATTACTAGCAATTTACCCTGCTAGCACATAAATTAAAACCTGTCATAAATAAAAAAGTGGATCATCTATTTCTAGTTATTGCCCTGCACCCAGGAGACAAAAGTGCCACAATTTGCTATTAGAAATTATCCAGCATGCTCTACATGATAAGTGGGTGACCCAGGAGTACGTAACCAAACCAAAGAGTGACACTCAGTTGAAACCGTTGAAAGAGAAAATGGTGACTGGTTCAAATATTTGTCAATTGTTACAGAGCGGCTAAGCCCCGGTACAAGAAAAATCGAGCTGTTCGGGCGACCACATAACGTGCAACCCAATTGGTAAGTCAATTTGCATCTAAAATTGCCACAAAAGTACTTAACTGTCAAAAAAATCAAAGTTTTGTAAAATTTTATGCTATTAAACTGTGTTTGTATGGGTGACCTAGGAGAACGTAACAATGGAACGAGTGACATAAAAAAAAGTTGATTGACCCATGTACTGTACTAGTAATATTTTATTCATATTCATCATCACTACATAGTATAAAATAAAGTCACTTTTTCTGTCCCTATGTCCCTTTGTACGCTTAAATCTTTAAAACTACGCAACGGATTTTGATGAGATTTTTTTAAATAGGTAGAGTAATTCAAGAGGAAGGTTTTTATGTAGGTATAGTACCCGTGCGCAGCCGGGGCGGGTCGCTAGTTTATTCATAAAATAAAAAAATACATGTCAAAAATTATACAAAGGGTTATATTGGTATTAAGTGTAATTTTTGTCCAGGATAACACTGGGCAACCAGGTAGACGGAGTGCGGCTGGTGGACCCTGAACTAATAGCAGCGTTTAAGAAGCGGTATCCCGACGGAAACTGCATGGCACCGCCGCCCCCTGAGCCTCTCGCTTAGATTACTTTAAAACCAAAACGAATAGGCTTAGCACAAGATTGACGCTACAGAATGTCGCGGCGAGATAGACTCCTCGTCTTTTACTAACGACGACATACTGTACATACTCTGTTTGGTTTGTTGTTAAAAAAAGGTAAACAATCTTGCAGTATCTTTTTATTGAAAAATGCATATAAAAATCCAAACTAGGTACTTAATGAAACAAAAAAAATGTAAATCGCTGTATTTCCTTGTTATATTATGTATATTTGCTAAAACTTATTTTCTACTCGTAGTTTTCAATAAAAAGATACTGCAAGATTGTTTACCTTTTTTTAAACACCAAACCAAATAGAGTATAAGCAGTACATACATGGTTGGTGCAATTTCTAAAGTTGCTGATTTCTAAGTATGAACTTTAGACAGTTCTAGATTAATCCTTATTAATATGAGGTTAAGACTCACCATTTTCCGATAGTCTTAACGTCATATATATAAGGTTCATTTCTAAACTGTCAAATGTTCATTCTTAGAAATCTGCAACTATATGCTCGGCCGCCACTATGAAGTCAAAAAAAGTGACATTATTGACAGGTAATCTATGAAACTGACAGCTGTCAGGATTGACTTCATAGCGGCGGCCGAGTATAGTAGGCTTAGCACAAGATTGGCGCTACAGATTGTCGCGGCGAGATAGACTTCTCGTCTTTTACTAACTATATCAATAAATGAAAGGCGGATAGTCATCTCTCGGTGACATACTGTCGCACCAATCATGTGCTAAAACTGAGATACGATGAGCAATCGACTGTTTTCTATTTTATTGATTCTTATTTTAAAGAAAGTACAGTCGATGTCAAAGATATCATTATGATTTAGTTGGCAAAAATATATTATACGACCTTAACCTTTTGAACGCCGTAGTCTAATATGTGAGACATTCATTATCCAGCTCACCTCGCCGGAGTCTTATAAATGATAAATAAAACAAAGGTCTGATATGGTTTTTAAAATGTATTTTTTTTTTGTCAGCCTCCGTAGTCTAGTTGGTAGTGGCCCTGCCTACGAAGCTGGAGGTTCCGGGTTCGAATCCTGGCGAGGGCATTATTTGTGTATTTATTTATCACAAATATTTGTTCCTTGGTCATGGCCGTCTATGTATTTAAGTATCTATATGTATCTATTTATTATATATATCGTCGCCTGGTACCCACATCACAAGCCTTAATTGAGCTTACCGTGGGCCTAGGTCGATTTGTGTAAGATGTCCCAAGATATTTATTTATTTATTTTATTAAAAAAATTAGCCCCATTCAAATGCAGGCAAATGCATCTGACCTACGTTGTGTGATTTTGTTTTGGTGGTGACACGGACATGCTCATTGAAAAATTCCCGACGGTCAAAAGATTAATGTAGGCAATAAAGTAATATTTTTGGCACTTAAACCGTAATGATAATGATAATGATAATAATAACTAGTCTTTTCCATATAATCTCCAATAGCCTCTATATGCCTGCTGGGACCGGTTCACGGATATCTATTTTTGTGCCCGTGAATGGGTTGCAGCAGGTGTAAAACACAGCAAATTTCTCCAAAGGGCCTCTACGTGTTGGATCTGTATCCCCGCGCAAGCCTATCAAAAGACCGGGATTTATAGGCCCGTGATCAAAGAGATGATAATTTGACGTCGACCCATAAATTACCAAACCAATGCCACCACTTACTGAAGATCTTACCTTTGGAAAAAACAGTGAATTATCCCGTGCAACCTCTAAAATCGCAAAATTTAAATTGAAGAATAAGTTAGTGTTTGTTTTGTCAAAGTAAAATGTACATATTAATTATATTAGTGTAAGTAACTGTTGTTATTACTTTGTAAGTGAAATCTAATGTAATATTAAAATAATGAAATGTATCAAATAAATCTTATGCAAATATGTAAGTTTATTATTTATCTACCCTTATACCTTGTATTACAAGTTAAGAGCGTTCGAGAAATGGGCCCCAGGGCAAATTGCTAGTAACTGGCCACCATAAAAATGAACTCTATGGACTTTTTGAAGAGGGAGTGATTGACATTGACATGACACATCGTTTTAAAATGAATTCTAATTAGAAGCGTATAGAGTTCATTTTTATGTAAGTTACTGGAGAGTGGCCAGTTACTAGCAATTTACTCTATCTCGAAAATGGTTCACTTAAAGAAAAATGTGTTCCATAAACCTTTATAATAGTTTTGAAAGACATTTCCATACCCCACACGATTATTTTATGAGCGGATTCTTTCGATACTTATTTTTGCACTTGACTGTACACATAGCGCATAACGCCGCGGCATGAATGTAGGATTAATATGGATTTGACAACGTAATAATAATAGCAAGAACGAAAGAGATGGTCTTATTAATTAAACTTTTAACTAGTGGAAGTGAAAAGGAACGATAATCGTCCGTCCTTATCACTGTGCCACTATTTTTTGTGTGGCACTTAGCATCTACGTGCCAGACAAATGCGTTGAATACGTCACTTACGTCTGGTGGGAGTGAAATTAAATGTTTTCAATGTGAAAGTGGACACAAACAACTTATCCCAAGGCTTATTTTGAACAATTTCATCTGTGTTTATCTTCTAGATATGGTGCGATGCGAAGTACTAGGCTGTAAAAGTAGAAACGAGCGAAAAATTGCTGACATAACCTTTCGCAGGTAAATATAGTGTTTTTCAGTCTAATTCTAAATGAAACTGTTAGCAAACCATTTTAAAATGTAAACTGATAAAAATACTAGTCATTAGAAAGCATTTTGGCTATAATTAACTCGGAAAAGGGAAATAATTCAGTGACTTTGTTATTGTTCGAGGGATGCCAGGGCAAGGAGGGTATAATTACCCAAAATTTTGGGGTAATTTCAGTATGATAGTTGCCCACGTTCGTAAAATTATTATAATGTATAAATGGTGGTTTGGCCCGATGGTGCACTTGCAAATGTTTTCTTTCCATAGAATTCTAATTATTTATGAGTAAATTAAATGTTATTTGTATATACGTTGTCGTTTTATTTTACCTTATCCTATTTAAATTATGCGAATAAGTTTGCCCAAACTAGTTTGGGTAATCGAGGGTTTATGTACTATGTTGTTTGTGGTAAGTAGGTACATGTAATTTTTCATTCTTCTAATGAAATCGATGATGATATATATATTTTTTAATTTAATGTCGATAAGTTACTAAATATATCATTATTGACGAGTTGAAATTGAGAGTCGGGGATGGTAGAAGATAGTGTATACCTAAAAGTAAAAAAAAAGTATTATTTTTAAGTAAATAATGCATCTTTGCTAGTCAATATGAGCTGTCCGCAAACCGTTTACACCATTCGTCAGTAGAATCCAAAAAAAATGTAAACAATCCTAATAACTTGCATTATTCCATAATAAAACACTTTTAAAACACAATCGTAGTTTTATTCCGAACTTGAAAGAGTTCACATACATTTTTAGTAAAAAATATTGATATTTATAGTGG
The DNA here is from genome assembly GCA_025490895.1 of Thaumatotibia leucotreta. NCBI lineage: Eukaryota > Metazoa > Arthropoda > Insecta > Lepidoptera > Tortricidae > Thaumatotibia > Thaumatotibia leucotreta. Next base: position 17,393 of record JALPQI010010682.1, read on the forward strand.
TAACCTAAAATTATATCTGCGAACGTATTTCACGATATGTTTCAAACACGTCAGATGCTATGTAATGTCAGCCATATTTGCTTACATTCTTTTTTTGGATTCTACTGTCGGTTGGTATACGTTAAAATGCAATCTAATTGATATTCGGCAAAGATGTATATTTTGCTTGAAAAACGCCACGTATCTATGACAGTTTAAAATACTATTTCGTAAATTAAATAAAATAAGGTACACTAAGAAACTAAAACTCCACTTAAATAAACATATTTGATATTACATTTTAATATTGTTTCATATAATAGGGTAAATGATGGGGTAATTTTTCTCGCATGGCAACAACGCTCACTATATATCCATCCCTCTTAGTGGCACACTCGGCGCGGCCCCTCGCGCCGCGGCCACGTCATTGGTCCACAGACTACGAAGAAGATACCATTGGTCTAAGGCGACCAGCGGCGAGCGAATCCATGAGTTGGAGCGGGATGCCGATATGGGTACGAGAGGAAGCACCATACTTTTTCCGCTAAGCCGGTCGCCTTAGTTAGACCGATGTCGTGGCCGCGGCGTTATGCGCTATGTGTACAGTCAAGTGCAAAAATAAGTATCGAAAGAATCCGCTCATAAACATGTTACGACGTTCTAATAAAGGCCGGTTCACACGTATTAAGTTGTCAAGTAATGAACTAAATTTTAAGCGACTTAAAGCGTGTACACAATGAATTTAGTAATAAGCTAATAAAATAAGTTACAAGTTAATATTTAGTGACTTAGTGTGCACTTAAGCAAGTAGATTAGAATTCCGTCTATCTTTCGATTAAGTGGGTGGGCGTGACTTAGTTATTACCACTTGACAGGTTTGGACAGAACGATTTAGTAAAAAAAAAAATAGTAAATTGTATAAGTTTGGCGCAGCTGTTGCAATAGTATGTTCGTGAGTTAACTATTTGTTTTTTAATAGCCACACGACATCACAGGAGCCGCATGAGCGCCAACAAAGGAGTTGAAATAGTCGCCGTGGTCTAAAACGGTCAGGAGCATATATCTTTTTTTTAAATGACGAAGTGGTCGGAAGACACTACAGTGAAGTTTATTGAAGAATATATTAAACGCAGTTCGTTTAAAACCTCGCTTACCCATTCAGGGCGACGCTCGAACTCTCGATCCAAGTACGGCGCGCTACCATACATTCAAACTTGCCATTGCAGAGTCACGCACAAGTGGCGTTACTCAGTGGCTCGGCGGCGCACAGTATCGCGCGCCCGTGTTGTTGTACATATTGGATGGCGTTATGCCGGAAATTACTTTAACCAATGAAATTATTTAATAAACTATTGTAAGATATTTATATGTTGAAAGAAATATCTGAATATTTATTTGTTGAAATAAATATCTGACGGGTGAAATTTTATTTGTTATTTACACTCTAACTTGTCATCGCCAAACAATGTCTGCTATTTTATAAATTTCAATCATATCTGCACAATTGAAGGGATGTTTACAAAAACAACATAACTAGCATTTTTCCAAATTTGAGTTTTTGATGTCATACTGTTCGTCATCAAATGAGCTACAGAATGTGAAAAAAAATTGTCTAAAAACTTTCCCGTTTGGCAAAAAAATTGAAAATATTTTATTTCCCATACTAAACTGCACTAAAAAGTGTCGAATAAAACTACTGCATTAATACTCAGAGTAAACCATATTCTAAATCAACTTATAAAATTGGGAACATTAGCGTATATGACGATATTTTTACAATAAAAAAAATGTTTTTCCAAAAATGTGCATCAAGGTTTGCACAAAAACAACGTAACTACTCAACATTTTACAAAAACAACGTAAGTGGCAAGGCTTATTTTATTTTTACCAAAATAAAATAAAGCCGAAACACAAATAAACGGGTAATCTTAACTTAGTGGTTATAATTATATCTATACCGCTTCTGAATAATTAAGCTTTAATGAATATTATTTAAAAAGGAATTTAGTTTTATCGCTCTCCTGTAAAGTTATGCTCAATGTAGTTATGTTGTTTTTGTAAACATCCGTTCAATTTATACTTAACAGATGACTTGTTTTTGTGATATCGGGATTGGTACTCGCAAAAAAGTTCTGAATTATAACAAACATAAATACTTCTCAGAGTATAAATGGTCAACACAATTTCACTTGTGATGTAGTTAACTTTATACAGGGTGTTTGGTTAGCGGTGTCGGAGCTTTTAAGGGCTTAAACTACAATCAATTTCATCGATAAATTACTTTTTTTTTTGTGCTGGCGTTAATCAAATGGCGGCAATTTGAAAATTTCAAACAGACAAATACGGGTGCACGTGGTATTTCTGGAATTATACGTTTGTTATCGGTCCTATCCTTGCAAAAAACATCACGTTAGAGAAGTCATTAGATAAGCAAACTAATGAAGCTAATCATTTGACTCAACTATTTCAACAACAAGGCCAAGAATTTTTTATTAAATTAAAAATATTAACAAATTCACCTTCATTTATCAATTATTTTAATTTTGTATGGAAACTAGGTCGTTAAGATAGGTTTTTGGTGTTGTTATTTGTTAGTACAGGATGTTAGCTAAAAAATAATACCATAATTACAGTTATACCTTAAGTACTTTAGGCATTACAAGTGCTCAAACATGCACTGGAAGGATGGAAGGCGGCCACTTCACTATAACCAAGTACCTATGTACTTAGGAAATGAAATAAAAAAGTACAAATTTGCTAACATTGCATTTATTGATATATTCACTTTTACACATTTTACATGAAATGTAAAACATAACTTTCACTTAACCTAAAAGTAAAGTTGAACATTACTATCGCGCCATCTAATAAACAAAATATTTTTTGTCACAAAAACTGCACTGAGCTTGCAGTTAATATATTATTATGTATATTGTTTGTCGAAGATTGGGAATTATTTAGTTAACTCCATATTTACGCAGTTTTCATGATAATTCGACTACGAAACGAAGAAACCCCGAAGCAACATATTTTACGATATTGAATTATTTATATTATTCATTTGCCTTTTTTCTGAATTGAACAATTCCAAATGGAGGACTTCATTACCTTTGAGGCATTATCAGCTAATTAACTATTAGGCTACAGAAACAGTTACTTTGGTGAAAGATTGTAATGCTATTTTTAATGTTTTAAGGCCATAATTATGATACTCACTATTATATCCTGATAAATTTTCTTCATCAGTGAGCTCCAATCCTAGAGCAGTCAAATCGGTGTCCATGTTCAAAATTGAGTCGTTCATTTCAAGTGCAGTTGGAGATAAAGAGTTCACATCCAAGTCAATCGTGGAAAGCGTGTTCGGGTTATCAGTGTTCATAGCCAGGTCAGTAGGTAAATGCAGGTTCGGGGTCAGAAAACCGACAGCCAGGTCAAAAGAGAATCACAATACCCACGACACACAAGATCACGAAACAAAGATGCGCAATAGTCAAAGGACGAACCAATACTAATCTATATACCTGTACTAAGCCCTAAACCACGAATCGAGTCACTTTTAATGCTATCGATATTCCGACTTTTGAAACTTTCAAATGAATGGACGTCGTCATCAAAGTCGCCGCCATCCATTGACGCCATTGTCTTTATACATGCCAGGTGTCAACTTATACTAGTACAAACAGCAACACAGCTAGGTATACACTTCAGAAATTGGAAATATTGCATGAAAGAGAATCACACTTACAGTCACGTGTCAGTTACATAGGAATGTTGAGCCACTTGGCAAAGGATGCAATTTGGTCGTGTAATATTATGGGTTCGGCATTTTTCGTTAGTAGGCCCGATCGCGACATTTCCGATGGTCCCCGATGATATGTCACCGAATCTTTGTTGCGTCAAAATTTCAGTATTTGAAAACTAGTTGACATAATAAAAATTCCTTCGTCTACGAAAATTAAGAATTAGCTATCGGCCATGATTAGACGCTAGATGTCGTTGTTCCTTGTGGAAACTGGATAACGACAGTTCTTCATAGATTTGTCTAAAACCGTTTAGTAATTTAATCACGGTTTCTTCAAATCGGATTTCATGATTTATCTGACGAGGAAAGGTATTTTTAGGAGAGAGAGGTATTTTTCCAAACCAAGATATTTTTACAAATAGCCATGTTATCGGGCAATTTTAAATTATTTTTTTCATTGACAGAGAGAAATGCTATTGCTGTCTTTATTATAATTCATCACATCTCTTAGTTGACGTTAGTTGAATACTTTACGTAAGCCAAATATACAACATTTGAATTTGCCGCCTTTTCTTACTGCCAAGTTGGTTGGACCAAAATGTGGTTACACAGGAGACATTCATAACAGACCGGTTGAAGAAGGGAGAGTAATACACTCGTGATACACATACCCATTATGCATATCCTTGTAAGGCCCAATGTACATTACAATGTACACTCCAATTCAATGAAATTTAAACCTTTTATAAACTTAATAAAGTCGCATTTACTTTGTTTGGTCGTTTTCTCAAAGAAACGAAGTTCACCACTATTCCTTACAAGGCAAGGTTCAAAATAAGATTTAAAGAAAATAGTATGGTGGGCCTTACGAGGATATTTTTTCATTGACAGAGACAAATGCTATTGCTGTCTTTATTATAATTCATCACATCTCTTAGTTGACGTTAGTTGAATACTTATGTAACCTTTGTGGAAATATGGTAGATAGACGTTTGTCAGTCTACCTATAATCCTTTAATCTGTCAGTAGCCATACAAATGTTTAATAGAGACTTAATAGTTTCTGGCTGAAATTCTAACTCTGAAAAAATATCTGACAGTGACAGCCGTTGAAAGGAAAATGAACGAAAATTTCTACATAGCAGCTTAGCAGTCAAATTACCGGCTCTGAAGTTAGATTGACGTCTCCAGGACTAAAGCGGATGTTATATATTATAACGTAACTATAGTAATGTCAGCTTCCGGAAAATTCGTAATCAATCATTGGTTAAACGTTTTTGTTATTACGTAACCATGGTAATGTCACCCTCTGAAGAAACCGCGAGCGATCATTGGTTAACCGTAGCAATGCTCGCCCCATTGGTCAGCAGAGTTCGGCCGAAGTCGTGATACTAGTCTCGTAAGATTTCGGAACCCGATTTGTATTATTCGACCAAGTTGCGAACAGTGCGAACGATCAACATTCCCGTGTATTATTTAATTTGAAGTTGACATAATATAACTATATTTATCTCTTTCATTTTCTCTCTGCTCTGTCTTTAATGGTCCGTTAGGAGTGTTGTTGTTTGTACCGAAATCGTTTGGTTATGCCGATAAAAACTTTTACGTGTGAATTTCATCTATCTGTTGAAAGGGGCATCGTCATTAGAAGTAGCCGCCATCCATTGTTTCCATTGTCTTGGCTCATTCAGGCACCAGTTGTCAACTTTAACTGCCTACATCGGAAGGTTGAACTGATAAGGATCTTTTGTGTAAATTCCATTTATTCGCCATTGAAGTCGCCGCAATTTTCTATCTTTAAAACGCCGTCAACAAAGTCACCACCATCCATTGTATCTATTTTGTTTTCATACAGATAAGGACATTTGGGTGTGTTTATCGACTGAAGCATACATCTATATTTGCATCGTCAAACAAATGCAATTACATCGGTATTTTTATTTATTGCATTTTTTCTAACCCGGTCCTTTTCACTGTACCTACCTACCTAACCGTGTGTATATTAGTAAATAATGTACGCTGAAAAAGTTTCCGTTTTTCCAAGTATAAAAACTTTAATTGAAGTATTTTTATAGTACCTGTACGTGTACATGTACTTACCTACATCTAAATAAATGCACTAGATCTGTCTGTTCACTAAAACTCAAAAACCATCAAACATTTCTATACATTATTACGCATACTCCTTATATTATTTACGAACTTAAATATTTCGGTATAACATGTAATTTCGCTGGTTAGAAACAAATGCTGCATACCGCCATCCATTACCCCTGTAAAGTCGTTATAATCTTACAAAGAATATAAGCACCATTTTGAACCGCGGAATCACAACACGTTGGCGTGAATCTCAAAAGTACCGTAAATAGTAATATTTTGTCTGGAAATGGTAATATTGCATTTAAACATTTATTTACATTTCATTACAGTTGTTAGATAATGAAAAAATATTTACGAAAACCTGAATTCTCTACTTTTTGTTTAGCGTTTATAAAAAGTAGAATACAGGAATAATATACTAAACATATGTATAAGGTATTTTAGCCTCATGTTTCAACTATGTCAAATGGACAATATTAAGTCCATAAGTTTAAAAATGATGGAGATAATCGACTAAACAAAATAACGCAACATGTGCGTGATCAGTGGCTAAGCGGCGTTGCGAAATCACGCATACGCTGCGTGATTAGCGCTGAATGGGTTAATACGAATTTAATTATTGACTTGATCGCGCTGTTTTATTGTCCATCTCGGGCTGACTAAAGAGCTTAGCTGTTACGACGTGTAAACGCTTACTTAAAATTAAGTTAAAATTTAGTTGACTACTTGATAACTTAATATGTATGTGTGAACCGGCCTTTACACAGAAATAGAGTGCACTGGAACATATTTTTGAACATTTTTGGGTACACCTTATTTTGTCTTTGACTGTAAGTATATAGTTTCCGAGTAAATTGGCTCATTAAGTGAAGACCTGGGTCGCGTTTTATAAAGTTACAATTTACGATTTCGCTGTTTGCCTCTCTTTCTAGCCAATATGTGCGTGCGTTAGAGAGGCAAACAGCGAAATTGTAAATTGTAACTTTATAAAACGCGACCCTGGCTATTGACTTTGCTAAATACGCAAAAACACCTTGTTTCGTGAGAAAAAAAGGTTCTGTGCAAAATAAATTTTAACAGGTGATTAAAAGAATATAATTTTCACAGTTGAATAATTTTTTGCCGCCTTAGTTTCTTGGCGGAAGTAACTTATAAATCGCATCCCGGATTGGGTGATATTATGATATAATACGATGACTTGTCTATGACTAATGAGAACATGGATATAGGATTAAATGAGAATGCTTACCTTTACGGTAACTACTATTTTAATTTTGAAATTTAAATGTACTGACCTACTACCGCGAAAATCGAAATTCGGAAATTTCGAGGATTTTTCTCTGTCACTCCATTCCATTAGAGTGAGAGAGACAAATCCTCGAAATTTACGAATTTCGTTTTTCGCGGTAGGGCCGCAGTACTTGTTTGTTTTTGTTTGTTGTTGACGTTGTTGTACTTGTTGTGATCAATTGATCATTTCGTCGCGGTATACGGTATACGCGGTTCATTAATATTTCAAATTAATTACTAACTTCTTTCAATAATGGATATAAATAAATCTAACTCAACAAGTGAAAAGGAACCTGCTGATTCCAAAGATACAAGTATAATTACTGAAGCAATCAAACAAGTTAACGGTTCGGCGCGACAAGTGCCAATCAAATCCGAGCATTTAGAAGGTCGCACAGTAAGAACAAGTAATTACCAAGATTCAACACTACATTCAGCTGCTCCTATGTCTGTTGCTTCGCCTATTATGGTTAGGCTTCCTCAACTGAAACGCACATGCACGGTCCCCACTCCGATGACTAGTGAGAAAACGATGGCACTAGCCGGATCGTCATATCAACCGCATGTATGCCAGAAGCGGCCTTTGCCTACTTCTTTGCAAAACTTTAAAAAGCTAAAGACAGAAGACTCTTTGGAAAAAGTTATCATTATACCAGAGGCATATCCAGATGAACAGATTATGCAGGTACATATACCTCTCATACAGAAGAGAGTCTTATTTTATATACAAAGCTTTATTGGAGCTCTGCCTAAAGTCGAACTTGGTGATCTTATTGGAGGAGCATTGCACTGCTATTGCTATGGCAAGGAATCTGTCTCTCTTCTAAATACAAGTGTAGGACTATCTGAAATAGGTGGAATGAAGCTTAAAGTATCTAGGGATCTTCCTAAACCGATGAAGATGGTTTGGTATTCCAAAATTGTAATCAGAGACAATAAATTAGCCCTGAATGTGCTGAAGAAATATAATCCCTTGCTAAATACAGAGGAGTGGAGAGTTATTGAAACTAAAATTGAGAGTACTTCTAGTAGGAGGATAATACTCATGGATCGGGTATCAGCTGATGTAATAAGAGATTCTGGTTATCAGATATTTTCAGGGATAGACAACAGCTCTTTTAAACTATTAGAAGATTTGGAGAGGGGAACAAGCATGTAGTGGATATTTTGTTCCTGACCCAGCTCAATGATTGTGAAATATTTGTAATCATTTGTGATATTATTTATAAAAACCATGAGAGGTTGATTTATTTTAAATTGCAAAATTAATACTAATAAAAGAGATTGATTTTAAATAATATAGTAATACTTGCTATGAATCTAGAAGAATGGATAATATGATTTATTAAAACCTAAAATGATTCTTATGAACCAATAAGATGGTATTGATTTCTTAAACTTTAACTGAAAATGTGGGGTGTTGCAGACAATGCTTTATTATTTTGAACTTTATGCAGGGGGTGTAAAATTGCATTTGTTTTTACTTAAAATCACTACTGTAGTTAAAGGTTGACCCTTTATATGCCTTGTTCCATATGTCTCAAGCCTGTTGAACATTAAATTACAAAATTCAAGGTCAATGACCCATTTTTTTTACACTCACATGCTAATGGTTTATTGCTTGAATAAGAAAGAAGAATATTAATTTCTAATAATTCTTAAATTATTGTTTGATATCCAGGAAGACTATAAATGCGAAGGAATACCTATTTTTAAGAATACCATTTCATTTAAGAATACTATTTCTTTCAGATTAATATTATGCTAAAGGTGATAAATAGTGATCTAATTTTCTGATGCAACATGACAGAAATTTGTGTAAATAAATATGTATAAGGACACAATAGTGATTTTATATTTAACATGTTTTACTACCAAATAAAAAGCCATTTTTTTCGAAATAAAGGCAACATATTATTTTATAGTTGATTTTACAGTGGGGCACACTGTTGTTGCATCCCAAAATCCAATCACTAGTGATAAACATTTTGTAGCTACTTATAGCAGTCTATTAATAAAACATAATGTTAAAACAAAACTTTTAATTATTTGACTAAATCTAAATCACATTAGTTTTGCGAATTCATTCACAGAAGAAAATAGCCACCAATAAATATAAGAATATTTACAAGGAACTAAATAATTTGTTCTAATATAAGGAAACTACATCTACAAGAACTGATGATATCTCTAGAGAATCTAGTATTTTGTATATTTACCCAGTTTTATAGAACAATAGTACACTTAAACACAATTATTCGTTTAAATATGCCACTGCAAGTCCTGAATTAGCACTCTAATAAGAGGTATTTATTTATAACAACAAAAATATATTCCTATACTTATTAAATTATCTGCCCTTGTTCTCATTATCAATCTGATATTTAAGGAAGTTCTCTTTGTCGGGATTCTTCTGGCCCTCCTCAATTTCTTTCACATCTTCTTTATGTAATTGTTTCCTTAAAGTAGCAGGACCAGCAAACGTTGCAGCTGATTTCTTCGTCTCTGGTAGGTAAACTTCATAAGTTTTGAAGTATTTAAGTATGTTTTCTACGTCTTCCTCTTTAAGTTTGTATTGGAGCGCTATTTTCGCAGCTGTAACTTCTTTAGGATCAATTTGATGAGCTGAAATAAACTCTACTGCATTTCTGAGTGTTGTTGATCCATATTTAACTCTTTCGGGTTCTTTAAAGCCATAGTCGAAGTCCTGGACTAGCCCACGGTCTTGAGGTAATGGCCTGTCCGGGTTTTGCCGCTCACGAGTAATATCATCTTCTGGTTTGCCATGAGAAGTTACATAAACATTCTTTAATCTTGTGTCAAGCCCTGGATCTTTTTTGTCGAGTTTCTCATCTAAATTAGGATCAGACTCCAAAGCCCGTTTCAAATCTTCCAAATTGGCTGCGTATCGAGGGGCTGGCGTTGGTTTTTCCTTCGAAATCACCCGATGGGCTCGATTTTCAATATTGAATGATTTTAAGGGACGTAGAACTTTTGTCGCTAATGCACCCATCTCAGGCGGCAATAGAACAAAACACTTGCAAAACAATAAGGTCACATAAAGGGAAAATTAGTAGTTTCGTTTAAAAATATCAGATAAATCTTATAAACATCTTCCGTAAGTTTTAGGTTATATTTTCAATTTGACATTTTGTTTTTTTTTTTATGGCTAATGTCATGTCGCCAGTAGTAAAGAAAATACAGTATATGGTAATTGATTGAAACGGAACGTAATGTCGCCTGCCAATCCTGGGTCGCGTTTTATAAAGTTACAATTTACAATTTCGCTGTTTGCCTCTCTAACGCACGCACCCATTGGCTAGAAAGAGAGGCAAACAGCGAAATTGTAAATTGTAACTTTTTTAAAACGCGACCCTGTCATCCAGTACTAGAAAGAAAGCTATTCACTAGAATCACTAGTAATTTCTACAGAAAGTGATCACACGTGAGAGGTTTAGTATCTTACTGCTAGATTCCTTTAATTTCCGCGCATACTCCGGGCTGTCCTTAAAATATTGGCAGGTTTTATCAAATGTTGGCAGAGTTATTGCTTAGATTTCGTTTTTAATTTCTCTGGATTACCTGAATAAAGAAGGAATAAAATAAGTAAGTTCAATTTTATTATTTATTTAAATAGAATGTCATAACAATTTAATTTTACGCTTGAGTAATGGAACGTTCCATAACTGTCAAAAGAGCTTCTGTTTTGTCAACGCCAGAGGGCGTCTTTTGAAGTCTTTTCCGGTTCGAAAGGTAAAGTGTCAAACGTTTCGCTGTGCAATTTTTCATATCGTGAATTATTATAGTGATTATTTAATATAAAGTGACTGTGAATTTATTCTAGAAATGTTACACCGTTATTCTACCCAATACATTTCATATTTCAGGTCGATAAATCGTCATAAACCATGGCCGATGTTGATGTGTAAGTACTCTGTTTTTGGCTGAATTTGCTCTTTTAATTAATCATGTTCTATATAATACATAAAAACCGTATTATCGTTAGGATAAATAGCTTATTCGTGCACTTTCAGTTCTCTTCTTGTTAATAACAATATATCAACATAACCTAAAATGTTAAGAATAACCTCTCTTTCACAACGCTGATACAGATTTCTAAAATTACTTTTATTTTATAATTAATGGCATTTGTCTTATAACTGCGTTTTTATATTTAGGCGCATCATTAATCACTGCCACTCACAGATTTAAGTATTGAAAGTAATATACCAATGATTATTCCAGTGAGGTTCCCAACAACCCCGTCCTGAGTGGCGGAGCCATGGATGTAAACACTGCCCTGCAGGAGGTTCTAAAGACCGCCCTCATCCATGGAGGACTCGTCCATGGACTCCATGAGGCTGCCAAGGCTCTTGACAAGTAAGTTTTCATTGTGTTTAAATGTTAGAAGATTGTACCAGACCCTTTTGATGCTTAACCCTTGATAGATCATCAGTCGCACCTAAATTTCATTGGCTTTGTTTGAGCCATTTCAATGGCAAAATATGTTTCAAAATAAGGTGGTATGATTTACTTATTAACATGTTAAAAATCACTAATGCTTTGTAATGTATTTTCTGATATCTAATATTATGTGTTTACCATAATAAACTCTGAATCTGAATTATTGCTATAAAACTCATTCAGAATCAACTAAATAAGAATCATTCAAAACAACAATAAACCTCCTGTAGAAATTACTATTATTTGGAGGCTAAAACACTCAGTTATTTGCTACGGCCCATATAATACTTTTATACAATAATACTTTTTGTTTATTTATTCAGCATTACATTCAAATGCTTGCCTAAAAGGGAAGACTCAATTGCAATTGGGCCTGATTGTGGCTTGTAACCATCATGGAATAAAAAAATTAAATAAAGGATATCATGGCAACAGAATCCTCCCAGACATTCACACAGTGTGGGGCTGTTTTAGTTTCATACTGTGTGGAAATATCAGCGGCCACACTAGTGGTCCATGATACCTTCCGTTGCCAATATTAATGCACATACATAGTACCACAGTACTTGTTTCTTGCAAGGTTGTGGCCTCCCAATTGTGCTACAGTTAATTTATGCCTCTAACTAGAGTTACCATCCCTGGGTAAATGTCCATACATGGCGTGAAGGACTTGATAAATCAAGATGAAATTTGAACTTGAATTTATTATGTAAATTCCTTTACCAAAATATCTCGAGTTATCAAGTTCTTCATGCCATGTACAGATATCTATCAGATAAAATTATCAGTATCATTTTCCCTAAGCACATAAAAGAACAACAGCTAACATTTATCTGAAAGATATTTGAGGATGGTGAAAAGGTCTTAAATTAAGTGAAGCTTAAATAAGTTACAAGTAGGGCATTTCAGAAATAATATTGGAGAGCTATAGCTGTTTCTTTTGCCTAAATTATTTTAATTAGTAAACAAACATTACTTTAATCATGTGATTATGATAAGTCAACAAGGTGGGCATTACCAATCTTTTTTAATATGATCCAAGAATGTTAATTAGATAATATTTTGATGGCTGCCTAATAAGAGAATGTCCCATGCGCAAACTATGAAAATTTTGAATTTGCTATAGTTTATTATTAATATTATTATTTACCTTTAACTACCAAGGTGATTTTGAGTAAAAAGAATTGTAACCTACAATAAACTTGAGCAGGGACAGGAACCGTTATTTTCTCCATACAAAAAGAACCGTTCATTTTCGTTCTTTATTATATGAGTTCTAAGTTAAAATATGGCGTTATAAATTATGTACATAAAGAGTATAAAACATGTTAAAATATTGGCTATTTCGAGGTTTTTGTAAAACTACTAAACTACTAGTTCTGGTCCCTGAACTTGAGAATGTCCTTGTCTGTGAAGTCCCCACCTTGTCAACTATTAAACATTCAATGCATTGCGTTGACAGGAGGCAAGCGGTGCTTTGTGTGCTCGCTGAGAACTGTGATGAGGCAGCCTACAAGAAGCTGGTGCAGGCTCTCTGCAACGAGCACCAGATCCCACTTGTGAAGGTAAGGAATACCCTAATGTCCTGCTACTCATCATCATCATCATCAGCCCATGAAAGTCCACTGCTGGACGTAGGCCTCTCCTATTAACTATGCGGATAGACGCATTAGGAGGTAAATGCCCATAATCGCCACTTATGGGCATTTACTGTCATCACACACGCAGTGGACACACATCATAGTGGACACATTACTGCGATCGCCAATCCAAGCGGATTGGCGATCGCAGTAATGTGTCCACTATGATGACGCTGCTGCCCATCAACAATATTTCATTAAATAATGGTAAGTGACACTTCAATCCCTCAGTCGACTCTTACGACACCCGCAGGAGGAGTTGGGGTGGTGACAAATGTATTCTTACTGCCGTCACCACACGGCTAGTCCTACTGCTCATTGTGAATATTGGGAGTGAGCAGACTAGCACCCAGGGATCGGATACCGGTTTTTTCTTCATACAAAAGATTGGGTCTTTTTTCATTCTTATTCATTCATATAAATTTTTGTTAATGGAGTAATTTAAAAATACGATGTTGTTAACTACATAAAATATTGAGTACTACATAGAGTACAAGACAATTTAGCATATTGGGGTATTTCGAGGTTTTTCTAAAAAACCGGTTTCGTTCCCTGGTAGCCTATCCTTATACAAGAGAAATAGAAAATGTTCTATTTTTATTAGTATTTTGTATCTCTGGGGTACCATTCATTGCATTTATTTATCATTATTCTTTTATAATAGAGGAGGCCTACGTCCAGCAGTGGATGGAGATAGGTTGATGATGATTAGACAATGAAGATACAACGTTTTGAACAAGTTTTGGTTACATTGCTCACAATGTCAGAAACTGTAATTAGCCCAAAATGTGTTAAAGTTAAACTATTCGCGCTCCGCACGAGCCAGTCTTGCCACTTGCAAGGTTCGGCCTATTGGAGCGCAGACTAACTTGAGTGCCCCTATGGTGCCCCGCAAAGTGCGGTGTCAACTTTCCTAGCACTCAAACATACCTAAAATAAACATTGTATTACAGATGTAGTGAGCCATTTCCCTTCGCATTTTTACGGGAACTTCCGAAATTCTCTTTGTCTTAATTAGCTCCAGTGCAATAGACAGTGAAGTTCACTGTGATAGCAATATTAATTCGGACGTTTACGTGAAAAGCCGAAGACAAATAATTGTGCACAACATCCGTGTATCTATTTATTATGTTTTACATCTCGTCTCTTAATCGCGCGCAGTGCCAGATGATAGTGACGTCAGTAAGCGGTCACACATCTACGCTTTTATGTACGTACACTCAAACAATTGCCACTCAGGAACAATGTCAAAGTAACGTTATCAAGGGGCATTCCGTGAGAATGTCGCTTACGTAACGCGATTCTTTTAGTACTTCTAAAAATGATAGGAACCAGAGTTCTAGTGTGGTAATATTTCGGGACTTAACTTGCACGTTCACATAGTTTTTTCTAACTTTGAGCATTAATTTAATGTAGCTGCCATAGATAGTATAAGCGTCACGTAAGCGACATTCTTGTGGAATGCCCCTCAAGCACATTGTAAGTCATTTCAAACGACTTTTCATTTGGACATGGTTGTAGAGTGGTCCCAATTGGTTGGCCGTATGTGCGCAACCTACTATTTGTATCATCGTCAAAGCAAACACAGGATAGACAAAACTAAAAAAATTCAGGCCTATAACTCACCTTGTAACTAAGCTATAAATAAATATTAACCTGTATTTTGGTGTGACAGGTGGACAACAACAAGAAACTGGGAGAGTGGGCTGGTCTGTGCAAGATCGACAAGGACGGCAAGGCCAGGAAGATCGTCGGCTGCTCATGCGTCGTAATCAAGGTAATGCATTACAGTACCTTCTACAACAATGGACGAAGTAGGGGGCACGCACCCAGTACATGGATGGATGTGGTCCAAGATATTACCCAAACTTCCGGTTCCAATTGGTTCAGTGTACAAATGTATATTGCAGTCATGGTCAGTTATTTATCGGAGTTGCCGTTTGTGCCATGTGCTTCAATTTGTTGTTCGTATTTGTAGTCGTTTGGACGTTTACAGTTAGACGTATTTATGCAAAAAGGAACCAACCCACAAGAATTTTTCGTTCTAATTAACACCTAAACTCAAAACAAAGTAAATTTTCGTCAGGTCCAAAACTTCGGAGGGTCATCTGTTGTCTGTACTAAAAAATGTCGCACGAGACACGCGCAAAAAGGAAATTCGTAACTCGTGTCGATTTAAAACATGGCCACTCGTTTCGAATTTCATGTTTTTCGCACTTGTGTCGTAATGTACAAAATTATGGTTGTATTTTAATAGCGCTAAGCGCGAGCGCTACCGACGTCAACTCGTCTCTAGTGCCGATACTTAGCGCGAGATCACGCGAGCGATCACTATAGTGATGTGCTTTTGCATTTATCACTTTCCAGTCGCTCGGACATACTTTTTAGCACCTACATACTGATATAGGGTTAATGTTAATAGCTCCCTTCATGTGGGTAAATCCACGAGACTGACATCAGTTACAATAGTTTTAAGAGTCCAGCTAACTATCTACCTATTGGGACCAGACATGGAGACCTAAGAAATACCTAATTTTGAGTAATTAATGTGAGAACACAAAAAAGGACACCATGGCAGCAACATTAGTGATTTGATAGATGTTAATCATGATGGAGATATAAGTTTCACAAAAGTTCTTGTTGGGCATTGGTGATCTTGGTCTATTTTTCTTTGGTATATGACAATATGACATCCAATTAATCCAATATTTATAATTTCACTAAAGTCCTAACTAGTATAAATATGTAAAATCTCGAATCCTAATGAAATGATTCATTGTAATCATAGCTGATGAATTGATGATGATTAAATGACAAATATTGATGTATTCTGTTGTTGCCCTTGCAACTTGACAATATAATATGTATGTAATCTCTTCCATACATTAATCAAGAGCAAGGGGGCTACCACGAACCACTTTGATCGTTTCTTGCCACTCGCCCTTCGACAGTTCCAGTCAAAACGAATCGAACTGGTCGAAAATACTCAATAACTCAACTACAAAGTTTTAGGCATAATATTTTATTTTTTAAAAAGCTTGTGACATAACCCTATTTTTCATTGATTGCAGGACTTCGGTGAAGAGACGCCAGCGCTCGACGTACTCAAAGACTACCTCAAGTCTTCGAGCTAATCCCTAGGTCTAAGTTCAAATAAAAACCAAAAAAACCGATGCAACGTGTTTTGTTTGTACTACCGTACCCTAAGGCATGGAATTCCGGGATTCGAATGTATGCAATGACAAGATAATGTCAAATACCGTGATCGCATGTCCTAATCCTGACCCATACATGGCTCTAGCCACCGGAGGCAGAAAACGGTGTACACCTCTTGACACCCTTGTTACTCTGCCTAGCCAAGATGCGATTATGTAATCGTATATAAGCGATAGTAATAAATGTATGAAAATGACAGATTCGAACGAAAAGTCACGTGACCATTTCCGTACAATGTTATGGTCACGTTATTGTTATTTCATCACACTTGCTGTCTAAGCGCGCCATTGCTTGCGTGCGTAGCGGGAGTAATAGAAAAGTGAAATTCCCTAGGGAGTAATGGAAGTGTCAGTACGTCAATTTATAATATTTTATGTCTTAAAACTTATTTGTTTGTCGGCAAGTGTGATGAAAAACATTGTATGCATCACGGTCGGTAAGCAAAATACTAACTCGAGTCATAAAAGCCCTCCGCCTGACGGCGTCGGGCTTCTAACACTCTCGTTAGTGATTCCGTACTTACCTCCCTTGATGCACAATGTACTATTTATTACTTATCGTATGCGATTGCAGAATGGCATCTTGGCTAGGTATGCTGAGCCTCCTAAACCGTTGCCGGTCTTTATGACGACAATTTCACGGGCCCATCTAGTAGACAGTAGGTCACCGCCCGCCTTGAAACGTGTGTGATCAGTGATTATTTTAATATATTTTTTAGTTCATTAAAAACTCTTGTTTTGGTGTTAATTTTATAAACCATAAGCGATATTATAATATGAAAACGCCGATAAAGTTTGAATTCCTAGAGATACTTAATTGTTGTTACGAAACAATTAGGGTTTTTTTAATCTCGCGCTAATTGAGTGTAAATAACTTAGAAACTGGAAAGCAAAAATACGCGCCACCGGAAGTATCTTCAGTGAACCATAAACTAAAAGGATATCCGTATTTAAAAAAAATGAATTTTTTTCTTTGTAAATTATCGGACCGATGGTCATGAAATATTAGAATCAATATATACACAGCCATTTAAAGTAAAATTCTATCTCAA
Source organism: Thaumatotibia leucotreta (assembly GCA_025490895.1). Taxonomy (NCBI): domain Eukaryota; kingdom Metazoa; phylum Arthropoda; class Insecta; order Lepidoptera; family Tortricidae; genus Thaumatotibia; species Thaumatotibia leucotreta. The sequence goes on from JALPQI010010682.1 coordinate 34,874, forward strand.
CACAATGTCTTGGCCAAATATTACAAAAAAATTGTATTTTTAATGTATTAAAATGTTTGCCTACTCGAACTGACATTCATAAATGCTGCCATACGGAAAAAACCTAATCGAAAATGGCCGACGCAGGAAATCTATCTTCTCTATGATTTTCGATCTGTCTTTCTTTTGATAATTTGACACACGTGCCGCGTGGAGTTTTACTTCGCAGGTTGTTAAATATTTATTAATTTTGTAATTAATCGAGGAAATAATGATCCTAACATTCCTAAAAACAAGTCCCCAGTGCCCGTCTATACAAGAAATAGTGTGATATTGTTGAAAAGTGACTTTAAACTTGTGCCTGATCGCGCGGATAGATGACATGCCGCCTCAGTGTGAACAACTGTTTTTTTATTGGATTGGTCTTAAACATCCAAACGTTTCCTACTTTTATTCGTTTCTTATTACATTCCTTATCCCATCAATATGAAATGGCATGCCTACCTGCCATACGATCATTAAATGTAGAACAAAATGTAACCTAACCTAAAAACAATGTTGTCACGCCAAAAGTACGATTGTACTTTATTCAACTTTTATTTCAGAAATATTGCCTACAGTCAGGTCAATTATTAGTTGATAATCCGAACATGGTTTTTCATTTTAAAGATCATCATGTTTTGTATTTTCAATTAATGCTATGTATATAGTTACTATTATGCAGTACGCATACCCTTTTTTACATGCTTATCACAGATTAAAACTTATGTTTTACTAATAGCCTATTTGATATTTATAAATTTTGCATGCACCGTTCTTATTAGTAATTTTTGTCAACAATTAATTATCAACTATCTGAAATGCAATTCTCTCAACATTACGTCCTATAAGCTAACAACAATGTTTACAGCACGATGGTTGCCACGACACAGAAAAAGGCTGCGGCCGAGAAGAAGCCCGTGAAGGGCAAGGAGGACAGCAAGAAGCTGCCCGCCGTCCCTGAGTCCGTGCTGAAGCACCGCAAGAGGAGGGATGCTCTCCGCGCCAGGCGTGTACAGGTATATAAATACTATGATAACACTAGCCACAACCGCAATGAGAAACCCCTTCTTGACCTTTAACTGATGAGAGGGGTCTCACAGATGTGGCACATTTATTCTAAACTTTTTGTGTAACTTTTTGTATAAGGTTTGCAATTATTTTTACTAAAAATCACCTCAGTAAACTAGTATTATTTAGTAACCAACTTTCTTACTTTGAAATTCACTCTTTTGCTCTAAAACTGCCATGATGCCATGTGTTAATATGAAGACTGGTATCAATATTTTAGTAAAAAGTTAATGTTTCCCAAACAAACCTATCCGTTTGTTTCTGATTAAATTTTATGGTAGAAACTATGCACTTTTTGTTTAGAAAATTGTTTATTTGATACAATATCTTAATCGGCTTTATAGGTTGTATTTATTTACAGTATTTTGAATACTATATTTTACTTGTAGATAACAGCAAATATCAACCTGATGTTCCCTGATAACACAATATAATTCAATACAATTAGAATTTTATTACCTCTATTCAAAACAGAAAGAATTTTTATCAATCACTTTTTTAGGTTTTTGTGACATGGCTGTCTCTCAATAAGAACATTCAAATATGATCACTAATTTACTCTATACAGGATGCGATTTTGTTACTACTAGGCAGTGATGTATGGCCAAGAGGAAAGATAAATGATGATACACAATTTAAAGGCATAGTTCATCTGAATATGATGCTGTTAAAGTTATAATCTGACTACCTTACATGTCAATATAAAATTAACATCTCTTAAGATTTTACAATTCTAAGACTAATCTCTGTCACAGGTCACGATCAAGAGGCGTTCAGCGGCCATCAAGAAGAAGAAGGAAATCTTCAAGAGGGCAGAGCAGTATGTTAAGGAATACCGCATCAGGGAGCGTGACGAAATCAGGCTAGCCAGACAGGTAATTTCTATTTTTATGTATAAAAATTTATGTTAGCTGTGTGGTTTACTTTGTACATGTATTATATATGTCATAGGATGATTTGATACTTCGAATCTTCGCGAAAATCCTAGAGGTTTTGCAAACTAACCTAACCTATTATCCACGTTTTCGCAAAACCCCTAGGATTTTCGCAAAGATTCGAAGTATCAAATCATCCTACGATATATACAAGATAAGATTCCTTTAGTCTGTATCTTGTAACATTGTATTTTTTTTAATAGTTTTTTGTATTTTTATGAAGTTTCTAAAGTTAAATGAAGGCAAAACTGTTTTTTTTTTTATATCTAAATTGAACATAATATATAGTATTTGATAGAGTGAGAAGTATATATAACTCTATTTTTTTTTTGTTAATTGATATCATATTCAATCGGATGTCATGTCATACTGCGATGAGTCATTCTTTGAAATTCATCTGTCCTATACAAAATGTATGAAAAAGACAGAGGAATAAAACGTAACCTCAGAGATATTTTCCAAGAATTACCCCTATAATAAGCTTAACCCCTGGAACGCCGCTGCCATACATTTGCTAGTTGATTAATTACTTTAATTATTGTATATTATAGTCCAATTGGCTGGTGACGGATCTGTCACTAGGCACTCCAGGGGTTAATGACTTGAATGACCTTGTTCATAATAAAACGTCTCTTAACTTAGCAAGCCCCTATATGTATTGTTTGTCCCTTTTGGTCTTCTCAATATGTCTAGTCCCTTTCACAGCCAATCGCGAACCTCACTCGTTGTTATCACAGTTATGATTTTCAACTCTATTGACAATTATTTAGAATACAACTTTATACAAGGTTAAGCTAGGGGACATTTATTAAGAGGGTATATCCACAAAAAATGTAATAAAACTTAATATATTTGAAAATCAGTTATCTAATGTACAAAACATATTTTAATAAAATAAAGTATAAGATGCTTTAATTTGCTCCGCACGAGCCATCTGCACCAGTGTGTAGTTCGGCATATTGGAGCGCACAGTAAATCGAGCGCCCCTATGGTGCCCCGCGACATGCGGTGTCAACTTTCCTAGCACTCGAACATTTATACAATATGTACACTGGAACACCACCCCAACTCTTCCTGTCGTACCAAGTCGACTGAGGAATTGAAGGTGACCATTCTTTAATAGAAGATTGATGATGCGCAGCAGCGTCATCATAGTGGACACAACTGCGATTGCCAATCCACTTGCCTAACGTGGCGATTATGTGCATTTACCTCCTAATGAGTCTATACACATAGTTAACACGTTCGACGCCGGTGACACAGTGTGTGTGACCAGCAAAATCTGATTCCTTGGCCAGTGACACACATACGTGATCAGAGTAACCTTATTCTTATGCCACTAGCATAAATCAAGTTCTTCCTCCTATGCAGTGCCATAGAAATACGAACGTTTTTGACACAAGTGCTGTGTCACTGGCATAAGAGTACAATCTGTTCAGTCACACATGCGTGTCAATGGCATAGGAGTTCTATCTGATAATTTCGATCGGCATAGTATTAGCACTTAGTGAAACTGTACCGGAGGCGAACGTGTTAATACGAGAGGCCTACGTCCAGCAGTGGATTTAGATAGGCTGATGATGTGTCAACATATTTATGTAGACAGCCGTACAAAGATACAGTGTGTGTCTTGTTTCAGGCGCGCAACCGCGGCAACTACTACGTGCCCGGCGAAGCCAAGCTTGCCTTCGTCATCCGTATCCGTGGTATCAACCAGGTTTCCCCTAAGGTCAGTACATTTCTTTTTATTTACTCCAGTCTACTGCATTTGACGCAAGACAACGCGCTGTTGTTGAAAATAAATAATTTCCCATAATACACGAAGAAATTATTCCTGCAATGTAGATTGCAGTAATTTTTGTGCAGATTATTTTTAATAAATTGGAAAGAAAAGAGTAGGTAGGTCATTTGGCAGTATACAAACCTGACGTTACTTTTGTGTATTTAATTTAAAACTTCGTAGTGGCTATAGTTTTAGCAGTTCGAAAAAAGATGTTTTTTGGACTTGGCAGTGTTGTCATGCCTCTTATTGTCAAAAGGTGTTTTTATTTATAGGTGATTTTTTCCATCAAGTACATAACGAAACCGGAATTAATCCATACAAGCTCTAGGCACCCACGCAGATTTTTAAAATCGAATTTACAGATGTATTTAAAATAGAGCCCAGTGCATTACAATGTACCCAACTTAAATGAAATTTAAACGTTTCATAATCTCAATGAAGTAGCATTTCCCTTATTTATTTGTTTTTGCAAATAAACTAAATTCAGCACTATTCCTTATACAGCAAGGTTCAAAATATGGTTTAACCCTTCGTCTGTGGTTACTAAGGATCAGTACAATGGATTTTGAATTCAAATTATGAATCAATTTGAGTTCAATATCTATTGTACGGATCCTTATCAAACACAGACGAAGGGTTAAAGAATATAGTGGGCCTAACAAGGTCAAGATTGTTAATTTCGTAAGCGCTCCGCACGAGCCTCCTTCACCACATGTGAAGGTTGGCACATTGGTAGCGCAGAGCAATATGAGCGCCCCTATGGTGCCCTGCGATATGCGGTGGCAACTTTCCTAGCACTCAAACATTTCATTTTGATGTTAATAGCTTATATCTATTTACCCCCTTATTCATAACCGTCTCTTACCTTAGCAGTATAGTTGTAACTAAGTATAGTTTGTCCCTTTCAGTCTAGACATATTGATAACACCTAAAGCAGAGTTGAGCAAAAAGTAATATGATTACTCCTTCCGATTACTTTTGTATTACACATACAAATGTAATTTATAAAAGTAATCATATTACTTTTGTCCAACTCTGACCTAAAGTGACAGTGTAAAGTGTAAGTGTATTTTCATCACACTTGCTGTCTAAGCGCGCCATTGCTTGCGCGCGTAGCGGGAGTAATAGAAAAGTGATATTCCTTAGGGAGTAATAGAAATGTCGGTACGTCATTTAATAATATTACGTCTTAAAAGTTATTTTTTTGTCGGCAAGTGTTATGAAAAACATTGTATGCATCACGGTAGGTAAGCGGAATACTAACTCGAGTCATAAAAGCCCTCCGCCTAACGGCGTCGGGCTTCTAACACTCTCGTTAGTGATTCTGTACTTACCTCCCTTGATGCACAATGTACTATTACGCCCGAAATGTTTTTTTTTTATTTGCCAATTTAAGGGCTTATTGCTACAGACATGACTACAATTAAGGTTTTTTAATGTCACGCTAATTGGGTGTCCATAAAACTGAGAATGCCCTTATGTATTTTAACGTCTATTGTTGTACAGGTCCGCAAAGTCCTGCAACTGTTCCGCCTGCGACAAATCAACAATGGCGTGTTCGTGCGTCTCAACAAGGCGACCGTCAACATGATGCGTATCGCGGAGCCCTACATCACCTGGGGATACCCCAACCTTAAGAGCGTGCGAGAGGTAAGGTCTTTTGAATGCCTCACTACATAAAAAAAAACTATTACAAGTAATGCACTTTTTTTAAGTTTTTTTTTAGATATGCTATAAAGATTTTTTCCCCACACTAGCTCGGAAACACCTACTTCCCTCACTGATTTCAGTGAGGGAAGTTGCATTTTAATCACTTGTGAAGGAAGTAAATTGACAGATGAACCGTGAAACGTTCAAAACCATGGAACGTAAAACGCTGGTATGGCTATGATTCGCTGATTATTTTTTGAGGGACACCATGAAAATTTTATCATACACCAGATTATTTCATTTATTCAAGATAATAAATTAGATTTTTAGTATTTCATAAAAACCTATCGCAAAATCTTATCATATTGGACAAAAACCAGATAGTATACTTTTACATTCAGAACGCAACCCGCTAACACTGACGTCTTGTACGTCAATGTTGCCAACTTATAAAAAAATACTCGAATGTACAGTTTTGTAAGGAAAGTTTCCTATGTAATATCTTACCAAAAAGTAGGCAATTTAAGTTTACCTCACACATTTTTTTAAATGATTGATGTTTTAAAGCTGCCGGATACAGATTTTATACTTAAACATGATAGACATTTTGACAATTTAATTAATGTAGGTAGGTTTTATTGTAATTATAAAAAAACTGATTTGTTGCATTGATTGTTTTTTCTTACACGTTCGTAGCTGCTTCCTCGCTTTAGTGTGGGGAAAAATGTTGTGTTACACATGGGAGCAAAGTTTGTTTAATTATCGTGCCTTGAAACCCTCGCAACGCTCGAGATTCCATTTTTAAACCACTCGCTTCGCTCGTGGTTCAACTATGGAATCTCTCGCTAGCTCGGGTCTCAATATTGGCACGATGATTAAACAACCACTTTCCTCCCTTGTATAACAAATAACTATTATTTATATTAAGACAACACAGTAAAATAATCTTTCCCTAAAATGCGTCTATCATTGCGTAACGGTCTAAACTGTTTTTAAAGGCTTTTTCTATTAAAATAGACGAAATTCACGAAGTCCTGCAAAATTCATACAACATTTTTAACTTATTCCGCTGTTAACATTTTTCCCTTTCCTCATTGGCACATGTACTCTGGCAACAGTGGTCACCAGCTTATCGGTAGAAAAGGGGGGCAAATTCAATTTTTCTAAGCTGGGTTGCGTATTATAAAGTTACATTTTACAATTTCGCTGTTTGCCTCTCTAACGCACCCACATATCGGCTAGAAAGAGAGGCAAACAGCAAAATTGTAAATTTTAACTTTATAAAACGCGACCCTGGTTGGCCAGAGTGTAACTTATGTTTTCCAAAAAAAGTTAAACCTTAATTAGAATCACAAAAATCCTTAAGAATCTGATTTTCAAACATTTTTATTGAGCGTAAAAGATCACAATCAGATGAATATTTTAAGAAAAATTGTTTTGTTGCTAACAGAATCCTTATAAACAAGCGGAATTAGATCATAAGTTTCAGCACTTTAAATAAATAAATATCATAAATATCATGAGACACAAAACATCTTACACAAATCGACCTAGTCCCACGGTAAACTCAATTAAGGTTTGCGATGTGCGTACCAAGCGACAATATATATAATAGATAGATACACATAGATACTTTCATACATAGACAGCCATGACCAAGGAACAAATTTTTGTTATGAATAAATACACAAATAATGCCCTCGTCGGGATTCGAACCCGGAACCTCCAGCTTCGTAGGCAGGGTCACTACCAACTAGGCTACGGAGGCCAACAAACTTTGCACCTTATACGTTGTTGTCGTCGATATATCAAAACTAAACTACGCTTAGACTAATTACATAATGATTTGCAGCTGATCTACAAACGCGGTTTCGCCAAGATCAACGGCCAGCGCGTCCCGATCACCAGCAACAAGATCATCGAGGACAAGCTCGGCAAGAACAACAACATCATCTGCGTTGAGGACCTCATCCACGAGATCTTCACCGTCGGAGACAAATTCAAGGTAACTAGACAAGGCTTGTTTCACAATCCACAGATAAATATATCTGTCTGATAAAATTATCCCTATCCTTTCCCCAAGCCATATAAAAGAAAAGGACAGCTGGAGCATTCCATGAAAACGTCTACTTTTTGTCCGTACATGACGCTATGGTAGCTACCCTAATAAAATATGTTGGCTACTAAGAAACACTGTCAACCTTAAAGCCTTTATATTATATTATTATGACCATACTCGGTATAGTTCGGGAAATATTATTTGACCGACTCTTATCTTACTTACGACCTTTTGTTTTGCATTTTTAACAATAGAAAAGCGCTAGACAGCTGATTGTCTAGTAAGTGTTT
>JALPQI010010683.1:0-38072 GCA_025490895.1 Thaumatotibia leucotreta
TATATGTTAATGTCACTTATAAAAGCTCCGATAACTTAAGGTAATAAACTTAGTTCGATAGAAAATTTTATTAAAAATTGACGTATGGATTACGATTTGTTCACATATCACTTCTTAGATCATGTTTATAGTTTGAGGTACATGACCGACTTATTTAAATAAATACATTACTTGCAATATATTAGGGATTCCGTTTTAACAAAGCTACACATATTTCGCGTATTTGAATGGATTTGATGTTTACATAGAATTTCTTTTATTTTCAACACGTTCGACACCGGTGACACGCATATGTGATCGAAAAAACTGTACTCCTATGCCAGTGACACACATAGGTACGTGATCAAAGTAATCTTATTCTTGTGCCACAAGCATTAATCAAATTCTCACTCCTATGCCAGTGGCATAGCAATACGAACGTTTTTGACACAAGTGCTGTGTCGCCGGCATAGGAGTACAATCTTTTCGGTCACACATGCGTGTCAATGGCATAGGATTTCTATCAGATATTTTTTATCGGCATAGTATAAGCACTTAGTGAAACAGTACATACCGGACGCGATTATCATTTAGCAGAAAGAAAAGACTTGGGGCGATAACAAGTGTATTCTTACTGTCGTCACCATGCAGCTAAACTAAGTATGGGAGCCCCGCCTTGTCTATTGTGCTCTACTTTGTAAGTGAGGTGATCTGTTAATTCATTATACGACCTCGATATTCGCATGTTGTATTGTCTCAATTGACATGAGGTAATTGACCTATATCTGGTACAAGACCTTGCAGAATAGTGATTTGCAGGGTTGCCGACATATGAACATAGGCCGTGTGGTGACGGTAGTAAGCATACATTCGTCAACACCCCAACTCCTCCTGCGGGTGTCGTAAGAGTCGACTAAGGGATTGAAGTGTCACTGACCATTATTTGATAAAAGATTGATGATGGGCAGCAGCGTCATCATAGTGGACACATTACTGCTACCGCCAATCCACTTGCCCAGCGTGGCTATGGGCATTTACCTTCTAATGCGTCTATACGGATAGTTAATAGGAGGAGGCTACATCCAGCAGTGGACTATCATAGGCTGATAATGAAACAAAAAAAATAACATAATAGTTACAAGGCGATTGGTACGTTTTAAGTGTCAAATTTTCATGATATTTCCTCTAAAATTATGTTGCAAGCCCCAGACCCGGGGTACAGACATTTCCTTAAAACGAATTAATATTCATTAATATTATGAGGTCCATGAGTAGTGACATAATTATGACTCTTAAAACGGAGATAACAGTATTTAGCGTCACAACTAAACTCGCGGAACGTTGTCATTTCATCAAATAACTATAATCTGGCGTTTACAACGTCAAATCACGTGACGTCTTGTTTTAGCATATATAAATTTTGCATACACCAAGCGTGGATAGGCGATCCACGCCTGGTGTATGCAAAATTTTTGCGAAGAGGGTTATAAGAGAAATATAATTCTCTAATAAGTTATTTATATCCCCTTATAATTATTATAAGTCTTATGCTCTTATTACATCAAACTTCCATTAACCAAATTTGCATTTCGGAAAGGGATAACGTCCTATTTTTAGACACGGCCATACGAGATTACAGTACTTATTCAAATTAAAATATATCGAATGTAAAATTAAAGATGAAGAAAAAAGCCTTTTTCTTAGTAAGCATTAGTTTTTAGAAATGCTTTGTTAAATATTAAATTAGCCAAAGTTAGTGTAAAAACGGTATTATTTGATTATTTTGCTACGAAACGTGCTACGTCGTAGCTGGGTGTAGCGGAGCTACGCCGCTACGACTGATACAAGTATAATTTATTTGAGGCAGTAACAAAATATTACATTTACATGTAATATTACATTAGAAAAAACAAACCACTAATATATTTACACGGTACAGATACCAACAATACCAACATAAATAGAGCGCAATTAAAATGTGGGTGATCCATTTTAGTGTTTAAACATTGCAGACACTTTTTTTCGCGAATTGGATATGCGTTGCACAACGATGTTTTAATAGGTCGAATAAAATGAAATTTGGTCTTGGACATCGTGTGGACTTATGTAATTGCTACCCGCTATTGACCTTTTATTAGACTATTTGACCCCTCTTCATTGTGCAAATGGCGACACTCGAGCGACGCGTGCAGCGTAGCGTCTATCCAGGTGTTTTTTGCTACGGATTGAAAGGAAAGTCCAACAAGCGTTCACATACATTTATTTGCACAAATATTCATTCAAAAACATATGCTTAACAGCCATCACGATTATTTATCCTTACTTTAACTTTACATAACAAATTAAAATGGCTCGTTTTGCCCACGGCCTCAGTTTCACCATTATTTATATTCCATCTAACGTTTATAAAAATCGCACATGTCATTCCAAGCTGAAAATAACACGATTATACTCAAAATTATTTATTATTATTTTTCCAGTTTTACAATACGTGCGCGAACCGCCCGCCGATATTCTATTGTTTTTTTATTTAACTTTTTAAAAGTATAAATCAGCCAGTGCTTCAGCCTATGTGAAGGCGGGAACAGTTTGCGGGCGGGTTGCCAGCATCGTAAAGTAAGTAATGAACATACCTGGGATAACTGGGGGCAAGTTATAGGGATTTGATATCGATTAAAAAGATGTCGATATAATTATAATAAAAGATGTGCTAATTAAACATTCTCGATTACAGTACAGAGGTACAAACTTCAATGTCATAATTATCTGATATCGGGCCTCTTCAGATAGTAAAAGCTAGTATATGCAGATGTCATTTTAATCAAATTGACAATATAAATATTGATATTTTAATATTAATTGTATATTTTGAAAACTATTTTAAAATAAACGCGTAACTACCCGTTTACAGTTATTTTTTATTTTAATTGAAGAGTAAGTACAGTCAAGGGCATTAATATATATACACTTCTCCACACTGATCCCTTACAAATGTGTCTATATATTAATGCACTCGACTGCACCTAATATTTATTTATGTCGAATAACATTTTTATGTTGTCATTCACAGTAACATCGATATATTTTTAGTCGATAAAATATTTTGCTACATCACTTTCGTATAAATGCCCCGAGTTATCCCAGGTATGGTAATGAAGTATTTTCTAATTATAATATTTGCTTACATGATTAATTAGGCAGGTTACTTGGGACATTAATAGTACATTACTACCGAGGCCGGGAAGTGACTGGTTGTCGGCCGAATATATGTAGACGGCCGAGCGAAGCGAGGCCGGATAGTATTCGGACGGCAACCCGTCACTTCATGGCCGAGGTATGTATAATGCTTTTCTCAAACATGCAATGAAATGAAACAGAAAAATGTATCTCCGTTCTTAGAAATAGGCATGATGACTGGCAAGTCAAATCAGCATCTTTTTTCGAACTGTCAAAACGATCACCACTATGGAATTTTATATAAAATACTCAAAAGTGACGTCACGTTTGAGTACTGCCAAATGACCTATTCTTTTCAATTTATTAAATAGAAGTTCTGTACAAAAATTACAGCAATCTACATCTTAGTAATAATTTATTCGTGTATTATGTCGTGCATAATGTTAAATAATTTATTTTTGCAACAGTCATCATCCCTATTACTCGTATAAGTCAACTGCATAACTAAGTCTTTGAAACAACAAAAGTCAAATACTTTTTTTTTATATTTTAAGTCCTTGTGGACAGGCGAAAGCACTAAGCTATACTGCCTTAAAAATCAAATACGACACAGACACCTAATTTTTTTTTAAGTTCGACCTGTTTGAAACGCGCCAATTTTTAATTCTAAAAAGCAGTATTAGACGATTCGGTCTGTTGGGTCCAATTAATCGCATTCGGTGATCGGGGCCGACGGATCGCACCGTATAATACTGCTTTTTAAATATTATTTTGAGTAGTTATTATACATATTTTAAATTATATAATTAAATACCTAATTATAACTGCAACAATTAGCCAATCATTTTTTTTAATACTAATATAGTTACAGATAATTATTGGCTAAAAGCCAAGATGCCAGGTCACAACCCTATGCCGAATGAAAATTAAAAAAGTGGCACTTGCCGGCCTAGGCCGGCAACGAGGTACTTCCCGGCGGCTTTTTGGGTACGTAACTACAACATTTCATTGCATGTTTGAGAAAATGTAAATTGTCTTAGACATCGCCAATTAAATTTCAATAAAAATTGAACCGCTTATAGTTAGTATACGACAGCAGAATGGCATCTTGGCTAGGCCTGCAGTTCTCGCAGAATTTGTTTAAAGTATGTTTCACAAGTACTATATCATACTTTACGTTCATTCAATCTAAGTAACATCTAAGTTGCAATACATATATTATGTGATACACTCGGATAAACCCCAACTAGCAAAATATAGTCATATAGAAGTTGAGACAACGTTTTGCATATAACTTCTAGTCTAATTTGGTTGGTCATATAAACGTAAGGTAAACGGTTATAAAAGGCGAAAGTGGCGCAAATTATACGACTTATTGGTGAGATAAACGTTAAATAAAGGTTTGCATGGCGACTTAAATCGTTTATTAAAGGTATTGTAACGATTAAGGAATGACCAAAAAGTTGTATAAAGAGTACAACAAAAACCTTTACGCGGCCTAAATATCAAATAAATGTTTTATTACTGACCATTTTGTTTTATAGAAGGTTTAGTATAACCCTTACTCATTGCTTATCGGACTTTTAAGTTACATAAATGTTTTTAAGTTTTATTTATAAAACTGCTCCTGACATTTATTTTAGATACGCGCAAAACTTGGTGTGTGTGACAAAAAAGTGTACGGAAAAATAATACAAGGTAATTTTATAAGATTTGTAATAGAAATTATTGTTCTATATATTGAGCATTTGCACATTTGGCGTGAGCTGAATTCGTATGGGAAGGTCACTTTACCGTTAAAGTTTATGATGATATACAGGTTTTTGCTGTCGCGCTCTTAATATATGCGAAATAATTATAATTTATAACAATATTTCTTCATATTTTATTACAGTTAAGGTTAGCCATTTTGGAACAAGTCATGGATTTATACTTATACGACTACAATATAACTTTATCTTAAGTAAAGGTTTTTATAACGACTACAAATTGTCCGCCATTACTAAGCCGCCATTACTAGTCCGCCACTTCGCTTGTACCGTTTCCACGATGTAACGTCCATGGTTTTTTTCTTTTAAATAATACTGTGATGCTCACGAAATGGCGACTAATGTTTTATAATATTAATTTCAAATCGACTATAAATTGTATGATGTTTTATAACCGTAACTTAAAATCAATTTAAAAACATATAGTCCAATAAAAGGAATATAACGAGTTCGGCAACAACTAAAGGTTTTTCAAAGTTTTTGTTTGACGTTAATATAACCAACAGTTGAATAAAGGGTAGATAACAGTCCCGCTGATATCTTTTTGTCATATTGAAGTTACCTTCAATACCGCTATATAACTGTCGAGATAAGGTTTTATGATATCACTTATACAACAATAAAATTATGTAGACGTTGTAAAAATGACCTTATTACGACGGTTCTGTTTTTTCTAAACCCTTTATAAGACGAAAACGTTTATACAACTTTGAACATCATTAAGTAAACGTTTTCTTTAAAACCTCTACATGATTGTTGTATAATTAAGTCGCAAAAACGTTTATTTACCATAGTAATTAGACTATTTGGTAGGACGACTAAACTATCAGATTTATAACGTTTATTTGACTAACAGGTTAACTAAAAACGACTATAAAACTCTTATATGGCTAAAGGTCGTATAACTCTTGATTTATATGACTTCTTTGCTAGTTGTTCACCAATAGGGTTTGCAAATGACTACGGCGACAGACGATCCGTCCTTCTTTTATTGTAATAGATAGTAAAAGACTATAAATCCATTTCGCGGTGTCTTACCGTCGCACCGATCATGTGCTTAAACTTGTAATTGTTGCATAATTTCACGGTACGCAGCAAATGAGAGGATGCAAGTAGAATAACTTGATAAGGTTCTCTAAAGTTCTGATTTGTTCTGAATGGACCAGCACGCCTAGCCAAGTTGCCATTATGCAATCGTATGCGATAAGCGATTAGTAATAAATGACTCTATTATCCTTGTCCGTCGTCCTATTACTGCAAATACCAGCTATCTGCACAAATCAAGTTTAACCAGAGTCGATGCAACGATCATGATAATTAAATGTATTAACCGATAACATAATTCGTGCACATAGCTGGTATTTGCATTAATAGGAAATATTGCAATGACGTATTCGAAATAAAATCATGTGACCATGATGTACGGAAATGGTCACGTGACTTCTCGCTCGTCACTAATCGCTTATCATATACATATGTTTTTTTTTAATTCTGCCTCCTACTTGGAGCCTATTTTTATTTTTTCGACATTCATACCAGTTCTCGCATTTCATGCTGCTCGTACTTTCGTTCTACATATTTTTTCTTTCTATCATTCGTCAATTTTCTTTCCGGAATAGGTGGGACTTCCATTTTAATTTCCTATGCTCATCTTAGGCACTGGTCTCACCGCGAGCTACTAAGCTATAATATAAGAACTATCGGCTATAAACACGAACAAAAGATACGCACTCTCGTGTAAAAAGAGACACGGCGATACTCGCTGATAGCTGTTATTCTTTTGTTCGTATTTATAGCCCATAGTTTATAGCTTAGTAGCTCGCGGTGAGTCTTAGTGTCTGTATTTTATTTATTCTCTGCTTTTTAACACGTTCAACTGTCTTTCGATCCCTTAGAAAGTATAGTTAATTACGAGTTAAGCTAATTGCCACTGCGAAGGTGTTAATTCTCAGGTCTATACGGGTAATAAAGTTATTTGGTTTACATATCTTTATTTAGCTTTTCATTTTTACACCTTTGTTGTTGAATGCTTCTAAATATACAATACATTTGGCAAGATTTTTTACATATTCATTTATTTCACTTACTATCTTTACTATTTCACAGTACAAAAGAAACCTAGATCTAAATTTGCTACACATTATCCCGCCTATACTGTATACCTACGATTGCAAAATGGCACCTTATGCTCATTGCTCAGGCCTAAGAACGGCAGTACTATCTTTACTATTTCACAGTACAAAAGAAACCTAGATCTAAATTTGCTACACATTATCCCGCCTATACTGTATACCTACGATTGCAAAATGGCACATTGACTAACCATGCTCAGGCCTAAGAACGGCAGTAATATCTTTACTATTTCACAGTACAAAAGAAACCTAGACCTAAATTTGCTACTCATTATCCCGCCTATACTGTATACTCACGATTGCAGAGCGGTAACTTGACTAACCATGCTCAGGCCTAAGAACGGCAGTAGGTCAACCGGGACCGTACTGAAAAGTCGGTTAAAACGCATCGAGTTCGCGAGTGCATTCGGCGAGCACGTGTAGGGGTCAACCGTGAGGCGCGGGCGCGGCGCAGCGTAGGGTACATCGACCCAGGGCTTCGTTCTGACACTCGCCTGCTGATGTACTGGAATTGGGTTGGGACCAGGGACCGGAACCGTTATTTGAACAACAAAAGAACGGTTCTTTTTTCGTTCTTTGGTATATAAATTCTAAGTTAATGGAGTAATATTTATATTGAGGAGTACATAAAAGGTATGAAACATTTTAAAATATTAGGTTATTTATAGATTTTTGAAAAATAACGGTTCCGGTCCCTGGTTGGAGTAATTTACGATTCAATTACTAGTTTGTTAAAGTCAGACATTCAATTACGATAATTTACGCTTAGAGACCTTATACATCTCCAAACGGGCATTATATAATGTTATTATTATATACCTATTCGGAGAGAGACCTTTACATCTCTATAAATTATTACATATAAATGTTCTGACTTTTTAGAGACTTTACATCTCTAGTTATCATTATTATTGTATTTCAATTTATTTAAAATCTGTTTTATGTTTTAGTTTTTTTTAGTGCATATTAGTTGTAAGATGTACCATGATTGTTTGAAAAAACAAGTCCCGCCAATTTTCTTACTGGTTTTTCTCGGGGTCAGTGAAGTAGGGTTAGAACCGGAAGTAGTTTTAATACTTAGACCATTCAAAAGAGTTTGTTGCTATTCTAATTTGAATAAAGAATCATTTGACTTTGACACTACCCCCGTATAGATAAATTCATAAGACGTGGTATTATAAAAAAACTTCGAAATAGTTCAATAATTTAAAATGTTTTTTACTATTTATGTAGTACTCAATACTTTGTTATTTCGTATTTTTAAATAACTCCATTAAATAATGAATTTACCGAAGAACAAAAAATAATGAAAAAAGAACTGTTCTTTTGTATGGACAAAATACTGGTAGTCAGTTATCTCGTCCCTACTAGGTTTTATACAAGGTGGCACCTGGGTCAGTCAAGTGGAACAGGGTACAGTCAAAATAACGTTTATAATAAAAATGCTCAAAAATATGTCCCAGTGCACTTTTTTTATTTTATTTTCCAATAAGTTTCACAGCATAACAGTAAAAACCAAATCACTGTGAATAAAAAATTACAAAACAAATAGGTACTTAAAAACTATTTCAATTTGGGTGACGACGTAACGACGTGGCTCCGTTGCGTTGTCTGATCTGACGTAGGATTCGGCAGATTGCCCCTGAACTGCCGAAACACGACGCCCTTCGGCCAGAAGTCGGCACTCGCGATGGTGTCCTGCAGCGGGCGCGGCACGCGCACCACAAACGAGCTGAAGTGCACGTAGTGGCGCGACCGCAGCTGCTGCACCCTCAGCGCGAAGCTAGTCTTCCGGCGAACATACTCCACCACATCATCGGGCACAGCGGAGTAATGCAGGCGCGAAACATAGAGCGCCTTACACGGTGTTGCGACCCGCAAGCCGGAATTAACTGGCTCGGCGGTGCCACATAAAGTTTTCCGAGGCGCCCTGCGCGCCTTGCTCTTCTTTTCCACCAGTGTGAATCCCTCCTTATCCACACTGGTGCGGTTGGACTTTTCCTTAATCGCAACCCGTACTGCACTTCCCTCAGAAGGCAATGAGGCTCGGTGGGCTGCGACGGGCCTACCGGCGACGTCAGCGTAGGCACGGTGACGTAAACTTGAAACAGGAGGCGGCGGCACGCGCGGGGGGCGCGCGGGCGGCGCAGCGGCGAGTGCGGCACCTGGTACTGTGTCAGCAACAGGCAAACTGACAGACTCAGCATTTATAGCCGGCCGGTCACCGCTCCTGAAATTTGACGCCGTCGACCGAGTCGGGACATTCCGCAGACTATTTACTTCGTCACGTAACTCGGCAATAGTTACTTGGGCGGCTTCAAACTTCAAGATGATCTCAGCTAAACTCGTTTATCTACATCCATATCATAAGTTGTCTACAATATGTTTAGCGGCGGTAAGCAAATAGCCTACTTTAAGAAATCTGTATCTGTGGGTGTATCATAATTTTTACTTTACGATATCGGCAACCGATATCTTAATCACAATTAAATTTCGAACATTCTGTTAAAAAGAAAAAACACACTTTAACTTCGATTATCGAATTAATCGATTTGTAATTTCATTCACATTAAAATTCATATTCCATACATTCTAAATGTCGAATTAAATGTCGAATACTGAGAATCGATTTGAGAATCGATATCGACTCAAGACCTTACCTGGTTTATGAATAAAAAAAAACTAATGTCAGTTCAGTCATTTGTTTTGTTTGAATTGTTTCAAACAAGGAGGTTGGAGGGTTGCCTATAGGTTACACACTAAAGAGGTCCGTGCTCTGTGGTTTCAAACATACAACTTTTTTGGACTGTTGACTTGAAAGTTAAATATTATCGAGTTCGTTGTGAAATATTTACACTGAAAAATTATTTATGACGACGAAGACAGTGATGTTGAAATGTGTGAAACACCACCAAAAATCCGGGACGCCGCTACAACCGTGACCAATAATTTGCTGCCACAAAAATAAACATATTGTAGAAAACTTATTATATGCATGTAGATAAAGTTATGTATGTGACTGTACATAATTAGGCATTAAACACTCGTGTGATCTTATTATGAAACTCGCCTACGGCTCGTTTCATAAAACCACACTCATGTTTAATGCCTCTTATTATGCGCCAGCCACATAAATAACTATTATCTACATCCATATCATAAGTTGTCTACAATATGTTTAGCGGCGGTAAGCAAATAGCCTACTTTAAGAAATCTGTATCTGTGGGTGTATCATAATTTTTACTTTACGATATCGGCAACCGATATCTTAATCACAATTAAATTTCGAACATTCTGTTAAAAAGGAAAAACACACTTTAACTTCGATTATCGAATTAATCGATTTGTAATTTCATTCACATTAAAATTCATATTCCATACATTCTTCTAAATGTCGAATACTGAGAATCGATTTGAGAATCGATATCGACTCAAGACCTTACCTGGTTTATGAATTAAAAAAAACTAATGTCAGTTCAGTCATTTGTTTTGTTTGAATTGTTTCAAACAAGGAGGTTGGAGGGTTGCCTATAGGTTACACACTAAAGAGGTCCGTGCTCTGTGGTTTCAAACATACAACTTTTTTGGACTGTTGACTTGAAAGTTAAATATTATCGAGTTCGTTGTGAAATATTTACACTGAAAAATTATTTATGACGACGAAGACAGTGATGTTGAAATGTGTGAAACACCACCAGAAATCCGGGACGCCGCTACAACCGTGACCAATAATTTGCTGCCACAAAAATAAACATATTGTAGAAAACTTATTATATGCATGTAGATAAAGTTATGTATGTGACTGTACATAATTAGGCATTAAACACTCGTGTGATCTTATTATGAAACTCGCCTACGGCTCGTTTCATAAAACCACACTCATGTTTAATGCCTCTTATTATGCGCCAGCCACATAAATAACTATTTTAGGGCCACGATATCCTTAAACAAGCAGCATACGTCGATATTATCCGGGATTTGTACGGAAAGGATAGAGGAATCCTTCGCCACAAACTCCGGAATGCGCTCCTGGTTCTCCTTAAGGATTCTGTTGATGTCCATAAGGGTCTTCCTTCCAGTTTCGTCCCCTTTCCGATGAGGTACATACGTGCCAACAACCCCAAGGGATTGGCACAACACCTGCTTCGCTTCGCAGATGTCTTCGACGGTAAAACTCGAGGCTCGCGTACTAAACTCGACAGCGGTTACCGCATCCATCCCTCCCTCCCGCAGCACCTTCTCCTTCTGCTGCAGGAAAGCGAGGAAGTCGTTCACGATGGGTTGACTCGGATTAGAAGCACTCATCGCGTCGATTCGTAAGCAGCGGCGAGGCCGCACTACTATCGTAAATAATATATATTTAATCACTCATCGATGCGTCCACATCGCTTGGCGCATCGCGTGCGACTGTAATTCAGTGTAATAAGAACGTCGTACCATATTTAAAAGAGGGTTCTTTCGTCTCGTCTAATCGTAAATAATTACGTTCATACAAATTGACGTGATATCGATATTTTGTTTATAGCACCAATAATGGACAGTCTTAGCTTAGCTGGCACTGGTGATAAGCATCTCAATCCTGACCTAGATACTAACCCCCTTATTCATAAACGTCTGCTAACTTAACAAGCCGCTAATAATTGCTTGTCCCTTTTGCTCTTATGGACATATTGTTAAGACCAAAAGGGACAAACAATTATTAGCCGCTTGTTAAGTTAGCAGACGTTTATGAATAAGGGGGTAAGAGCGTACGATTGTAATTTGGTCCCGGAAAATAGCTAGCTCGTGTATGTATATCAATCGTCAGTAGAATCTAAAAAATATATAGGTAAAGAAAAATGTCTGAATTTCCACAGTATTTGACGTCTTCGACACATGTCGTGAAACACGTTCGCTAATATATTTTTACGTAAATAATGCTAATTAATAATTTTATCCAAAAATATATATGAACTCAAGGTTCAGGATTTTAAGTTCGTAATAAAACTAAGATTGTGTTCTAAAGGTGCGTGATTGTGGAATAATATAAGTTTTCAAATTTGCTTACATTTTTTTAGATTCTACTAACGATCAAAATCTCGTCACTACTTAAAAGAGAACTCGTAGGTACAATACAATAAGCCAAAAGAAAATTGTGTAAAGTGTGTACTGTGTATGTTACATATAATTTTACTATGTGTCTACTTTGAAAAGCAGTACGAGATACACGATTTGTTCAAAGTACGATCTGCTACCAGCGCGAGTTTTAGGCACTGGTCTCACCGCGAGCTACCAAGCTATGAACTGTCGGCTATAAATACGAATAAAAGATACGAACTCCCGTGTAAATAAAAGAGACACGGCGATACTCGCCCAGCTATCAGCTATCACCGCCGGCAGCTTTTGGCAGACGTGACAATGTGTGCACGAGTCAACAGTCTGCATGAGAAGCCACGTTTTCACATGAGCGAGCATTCATGCGTTCCTTATTTTTTAGAGTACTTTCTCTTCTTGTCCTGTAGGTAGTCTTGAGCCAATCGGTTCAAGCATAGCGCTGCCTCAAGCCACGTTATGCTTGAACCGACACATCGTCGTCAAAAGCGCCAGTGTGGCATCTGCCATATGCCACAGCAAAGCTTGACTTTGCTTTTTTACAGACTATTACTACCATTGGCATTACATCGGCAAAGGGCCGAATGCAGCGGCCGACCCGGTCAGTAGGGCACCGCGGCGCGCTGCGCTTACCTCTATAGGCACACTTGAACTTTGAACTGCTGGCTGCGGCCATAGCAACGCATTTCCACAAAGTTGCCTGGATCTATTGGATTTCGCTCGGAAAAAGTCGAGTTGGTTTTATGTACAGTCACCACACGGGATTGTTGAGCCACTTGCCACTGTTCGCAACTTGGTCGAATAATACAAATCGGGTTCCGAACTCTTATGAGGCTGGTATCACGACTTCGGCCGAACTCTGCTGACCAATGGGGCGGGCGTAACGGGCGTTGGTACGGTTAGCCAATGACCGCTCGCGTTTTCTTCAGAAGATGACATTACCATGGTTACGTAATAACAAAAATGTTTAACCAATGATATCGCTATTTTTCCGGAAGCTAACGTTACTATAGTTACGTTATAACATCAGCTTTAGTCATGGAGACGTCAATCTAACTTCAGAGCCACTAATGGTAATTTCGTTCACTTTCCTTTTAACGGCTGTCACTGACAGGTATTTTTTCAAAGTTAGAATTTCAGTCAGAAACTATCAAGTCTCTAATAAAAAAAAATGGCTACTGACAGATTATAGGATTATAGGTAGATTGACAAAGGTTACATAAGTTTTCAACTAACGTCAACTGAGCTGTGGCGGATGGTAATAAAGACAGCAATAGCATTCGTCTCTGTCAATGAAAAAAATAATTTAAAATTGCTCGATAAGATGCCTATTTAGGTTATATAAATAAATATCTTGAATTGAAAAAATACCTCGCCTATTAATGTCAGATAAATCATGGCATCCGATTTGAAGAAAACACGAATATATAAAACTAAACGGTTTTACAGAAATCTATGAAGAACTGTCGTTATCCAGTTTCCTCTACGAACAACGACATCTAGCGTCTAATAATGGCCGATGACTAATCCTTAATTCTCGTAGAGGAAGAAATTTTTATTATTTCAACTAGTTTTGACATACTGATATTTTGACGCAACAAAGATTCGTATTTAACTGACATATCATCGGGGAACATCGGTCATGTCGCGATCGTGCCTACTAACGAAAAATACCGAACCCATAATATTACACGATCAAATTGCATCCATTGCCAAGTGGCTCAACATTCCCATGTGGTGACTGTACTGAGCGCTTTTAACCGTATAACGAGCATTCCATGGAAATGTGTCGTAAGTGATACTGTATATTCAATACTATTGAGAAATTCAATTAGTAAGCCGAGTTACGATATAATAATACCATAACTTGGCTTTATAATTAAGTGTTTCATAGCTGTTAGCACATGTTATTAGGTCGCGACATGTAAGCGGCAAAAAGTGGATGTTTTCATGGAATGCTCCATAATCCATAACCTTATTTGAACGAGTAATTGTAGCACGTTACGAGTATATTATTTATGCATTTTATGTACCTTTGTATCGATGTTTAGTCCGTAAACTTTTTAAGTACATTAATTGGGATAGTATTGAGGTCGGTCAACCGATCTAACTTTGAGTTTTTCTTAAACTGATTAAACGAAAATCTAGTTGAACGAATACCCTCTGAGAATTTATTTTTGACTAAAATATGCTGTTACTTGTATAGAATTTCAGCTCGCTGAGATAGTGGGAGTCCATGCGGACATGGTGTTAATGGAGTTTACTTTATGATACTCGTTACTTAGTATCAACAACAAAAGCCTTTAAAATAGAGCTTGCCGTGGGACTAGGTCGATTTGTGTGAGAATGTCTTGAAGTGAGAATTATTTTCATCTAATTATAAAATATCTAATTATTATTATCTAAACGTCAGACACAAACCAAAATGAAATATAGTTCTAATTAAGCACAGCGGCAGCGACGTCAAAATAGCCCAAACTAACCTACCACTCAGGAAAGTTAGCAAGAACGTATTTAGCACTGTCTGGATGTGCATCTAAATTTACACTTGCAGTAAAGCTTATCTAAATAGGCTTTCTCGATTTAAAAACTACGCTATCGATATTCATGTTTTTATTTCATATTATATGTATAGTCAACCAAATGGAACACTAGGTCCCTGAGAAACCATGTCAAAGTAACGATAGGCCAGCCTTAGGCCAGCCTTACACCTGTAAGTTCTTACGTAAGTTATAGGGACGGGGCTATACTAGGGAATGAGATAGTGATATTCACCTCTCATTCCTTAGTATAGCTCCGTCCCTATAACTTACGTAAGAACTTACAGGTGTACGAGCGCTCTTACACCTGTAAGTTCTTACGTAAGTTATAGGAACGGGGCTATACTAAGGAACGAGATAGTGATATTCACCTCTCATTCCTTAATATAGTTCCGTCCCTATAACTTACGTAAGAACTTACAGGTGTACGAGCGCTCTTACAAATCAGGTTGTAAGAACCCTCTTACTACTGTGCATTTTGACATGGTCCTATAGTGGCCTAGAGTTTCAATAGGGATAATGACTGTAGTTAAAATAAATTATTTAGCATTATGAACGACATAATACACGAAGAAATTATTACTAAGATGTAGATTGCAGTATTTTTTGTACAGAACTTCTATTTAATAAATTGAAATGAACTTAAAAGAGTAGGTCATTTGGCAGTACTCAAACGTGACGTCACTTTTGAGTATTTCATATAAAATTCCATAGTGGTGATCGTTTTGACGGTTCGAAAAAAGTGTATTTTATCTGAAGGCTTATGTCTACTACTTACTTACTGGCACCTGTGCCAGTAAGTAAGTAGTAGACATGACTTGTAAAACGTTGGCAAACTTATGGTTTTGTATAGGATTTGCACGTAGTACCGTAAAAAAGGGGTAAATATGAATGACGGGGTGATTACGAATGTAGAGTAAACTGATCTGTTAGCCCAAGACAAACAGTTCAGTTTAGAATAACACGTAAAAAAATCTGCTGTTCTAAACTAGACTGTTTCCTATTTACCCCGTTTTACGGTACCTAACCTTGATCATTTTTGATATAAAATAGAAAATTGCGGCTGTCGTTGATTGTAATAACCCAAATAAAAGTTACGACTGGAAATTTTACCGACTTACAACTGCACAATGGAAACGAAAACAGAGAAATAGATTTACTGAACCCAAAAAGTGTCTAAAGAAAGTAAAACGAACGAATAAGTATGTATGCGAATTGCAGATCGACTTAAAGGTATTCGTACGTAATAGCTTACGTATAGGTATCCAGTACATTATTCTATGTATGTCGCTGATGTATAGGCTTTAGCTGTTGATACCACCAACGGTGATTACAAGCAGCTAGAAGCGATGGGCAAGTTTTTATTTCGCGGGCGAATAAATTAATATTAAGACTCGCCGGCGCTGTTTTAACTATAACCTCGTATTTAAACATCTGCTGGTGGCGTTTACAAAATTCGCTTTCAGATATTTCTGAAAATGTGCCTGCTTTTGTTGTTAGCAAGTGTTCGTCAGCGAACTTTAACTAACGTTAAGGCCAATTTCTTAGGCACAACCGCAGAAGTTTGCACTCCAGCGCTCAGACAATGTCGCCGTAGGTACAAGTTCTACCCAAAGTCAAGTTTGAGCGGTGCAGAGCTGCAAAACCCTTTTATCTCACAAGTTCGGCGAATTTGCATCGCAAACAATTTGCTGAACTCCACTGAACTGTCTGTTTGCATAATGATGTAAAGCGACAAGCAGAGCAGGGAGATTGCGAATGCATATCGAGCATGCCTAAGCAAGACGAATGTTCAGGCAAATTGAGGTTAAAATGCTTAGATCGTTCGACTGCTATTTGAGATTAACAAGCCGATCACTTATTGAGGTATACCATTCGTCAGTTGAAAGTAAAAAATGTGAACAAACCTGCAAAGTTTTTTTTCCCCTCACTAGCTCGTAAAATGCTCGTTTATCCTTTAATACGAACGTGTAAAAACGCATATTATTCACTTGTGTTGTAATGACCTTGGAGTAATGACCTTGGAGCGTAGCGCGACAAGAACAGATAACAAAACGTAAAATGCTCATGGAAATCGTTCCATATTAATGATAATTAAATAATTTGTTTGAGACTTTAGTGTTAAATGCAAACCTTTATATAATATGATGATTTTAACACATAAATCCTAAAATTCCATAAGTAACAATTGTTTTAGTGAATGATGATAAGATGACTAGATGCAATCACAAAACGCAGAAAATGTCAACGTCAACTTTTTCAATGAATATTATAGGTTATAATCTTTATTTACCGACTCGAATACGCATAAAAATAGTAAACTAAACAACTTTCAGAGTGTTCTGTTATAATTTTGTAAAAATAATGAATGAGATTGATTTAATAATGCATTGGCGTTGGTGTGCAACTACAGGAATGTGTTAAAATCGTGCTGCGTTTACTATTTCGTGCTAAGTTTACTGCGACAAAATCTTGCATTAAATACATGGTGCATTTGGAAAATTATTATCACTAATCCGATGATGATTGTAATGTGAACAAATAGGTAATTACCTTTTTTGAGTTTCCTCGCTATAGTGAGGGGAAAAGTTTTGTGTTACACACGGGTGCAAATGTATTTTACTTCTCGTATGTTAAAACAATTTCATACTCGCGGGTAAAATACAACTTTGCACCCTTGTATAACAAATAACTATTATTATACCATGACAAAGCGGCTCTACTTCACCTGATCGTAAGTGAAAAGTGGAGCCAAATTGCGGTTTATATGCATTATTACATAATCACGCACTTTCAGAACACAACTTTGGTTTAATTATTAACTTAAAACCTTAATCCTGAAGTTCACATATATTTTTTGTTAAAATTATTGATATTTATTAGTATTAAAGTAAAAATATATCTGCGAATGTGTTACACGATATGTGTCAATGACGTCAAATGCTGTGGAACGTCAGCCATATTTGTTTAGGTAAACAAATATGGCCCTATCGACATAATATCGACCTATAAGTACCATGCTTCAGTTGAAAGTAAAATAGTACATTACGATACAAGTGCGAAAAACATGAAATTCGAAACGAGTGACGATGTTTTAAATCGACACGAGTTACGAATTTCGTTTTTGCACGTGTCTCGTACGACGTTTTTTAGTGCAGATGGCCCTCCGAAGTTTTGGACCGAACGTAAAATGACAGACTTCTCGCACTAGAGGCTAAAAAAGCCACCATCTGGTACTAAAAAAGGTTTTTTACTTTCAACTGAAGCATGGTACACACGTTTGAGTTCTTCGGTCGAGTACACACTTCACCTTCATTTATACAAAGTCAACGTTGCCTATGCTTCATTTTGTCCTTTGTAAATAGCTACAGGATGTAACAAAAACAGAGGCGATCTGTTTAACAACCCATTTAGTATGTATTATTCTGTGATTTGGAGAAAATAAGTGCAATCAATTATTTTCGCATGAAAAAAAAAATCTATGATGATGTTTAAACAGTTTTTTTTTGCGAGAAAGTTTTTTCCTAATGCTTGTTTTTCCTGAATACAATACCTAATGGCTCCCTAAACCGATCGCCACTTATTGCATTCTGCATGTACGAGTACGAACAGAAAACCTGACGCAGAGGCTACTCGTAGATACTTAACACGTTCCCTGTGCAGCTAAAATGGATAGTGTCACCTCTCACGTGCAAATTCTCGCACACAATTTCAAGCATAACCTGGCAACAGTATTAAACGTCCGCCAATACCAAATTTTATCAAATTGTCACTTTTTACAGCTGATACGTGCGGGTAAGTTAACGTAGCTTAGCTCGTACGTGCAAATTAAAAATGATCCCTATATTTAAATAGGGTCGTGTATCACATATGCTACATTCACGTATCATCAATACCTTCAAATGTATCACATGTGATGCATGCACAGGAAACGTGTTAAAAAATGGTACACAAGTTTACACTTCCTGGAAGATCTCAACCACAGTCGACAGGCTGTTTTTACCAAGAATTATCTAGGTTCTAGAGGACGTATGACATAACATAACCAAAACCGCAACAAATAAGCCCGCTGGGATGTTATTTCGCTGGTCTAATTGACATGACAGGGGTGGCTATCAAGTTAGCCGGCTAGATGAGAATTTTATAAACCGTTTATTTCACTTATAGCTACACCAATACGTTACTAAGCTGATAAATTGAAGATTAAAATAAGGTCGGTCTTTAAAGTTTAAGTCAAATTGTCAATGGCCTAATTAGAATGCAATCGAAACTTTTTACAGGTAGCGCCATAATGAATGACAATAATTTGACAATAATATTAACTAATTTCGAGACGAGGTGCACACCTACAGGCATACTTTAATTGGATTCGAATATGTATTAAACTCTAGATTGTGCCTGTATTTTATAGCCCTTACTCTTGCGTGGTATAGAACTATCATAACTTAAAATTTTGGGTTAAATATGTTAGAGTTTCGAGCGCTGGATTTCGTCCGCATCAACTATCGAAAATACGGAAAACATATGTTCGAAATTATTAGCAATGTTAACTTCAACGTGAAAAATGTACCACTCTATCTAGGTACGAGTATCTAGTGAAAAAAAATCGTTCCCTTTAAATGATTTTTTTTGACTATGAATATTAATTCGAGCGAGCGCGTGTTTCCTGCTTGCATGTGCTTTAACCTTAAATCTTTTAAAGCAAAACTAGGTACCAACAAGTATGATCAAAGCGCTGTCTATAAAAACATTTGTAGGTTGACTTAAAGTAGAGGCATCGTAAGAAGTCGTTTTTGACAGCTCACAATAGTGTAGTGAAACGCTCGATTTTACCGTCGTAAAATTTTCAGTCAAGTGCGAAAGGGCGTTAGATCTGTTACTTGCCATAAAAAAAATATTTAAAAAAGTGTTAGGTAATCCGAACTAAAAAAGTGTTCTTACTTAGAATCATTAGCAGGCAGCGAAACTTTGGTGCCGGTGACGTCATAATGACGTAAAGTCGCATTTAGGTAGGATGTTTTATAGGACGGATAGGACGTGACCTATAGAGGAAATAGCATCCACAAAACCTCTGTTAGCGAGAGATAGTAACTAGTGTCAAAACCAGTGTCAAATTAAAAATCAAGGTCAACAATTAATAGCAGTAGGTAATCGGTGTCCAAATGTAATGCCAGGTCAAATAGTATCGGAGTCTGATATACAATATACGTAGGTAGTTTCACTTGGTAGTAATGTCAATGCAGAACTGGCAGTGGTTGAGACCATAAGCTTGGACGCGAGTTTGCCAGCCTGCAGCGATCCACTCCCAACCCACGTTGGTAAACTTGCGTGCTAGCTCAGAGGGCAATGTAGGTATGCCAAATAGAGAAATGCCGTATATACAGTATATAAAGTCACTAAAACCATTTATTAAAATCAGAGCACATCTAGGTGATAACGTAGTGGTACATAAATTATTATTCTACGAAAAATAAAATTATACGTGATTTTATAACAATTTTGACATTTATCTGGTTGTCAAGTTCAACATAGTCTGTAAAGCCGCGTATCCACCGAGCACACGGGCTCGCGAGGACCTGTCGAAACCATAACAAACTTTTAGAAAATGTGTGCGTACCTACTATTATAGCAATTATTCGTACCTCCATAAAAAAGGTTTACTTATTTATTTCGATTGACGTATCGGTAAATTGCAGCAACAGTAGTAACATCATTATTCCGTACAGGCAACAATGAAGTTTGACATTTGCTCCATTATACTAACTGTCAACATTTACAGAACTTCATGTGCAAACAAACGTCAAAAACGACTTCTTACGATGCCTCTACTTTAGACAACATACATACGATAGAAGAAAAGATCTCTATTCTCATAGGTACCTACTGTATTTATTTTGTCGCTATACTGGATCAGTCATGATGACATGCCCAAAAAGATTCTCATACTATGCCATTACGCCCAAATCAGTTAAGGTAAAAGTAGAATTACTTAAGCTTTCTCATAAAAGTGCATTCAGACCAAACGAGCATTCGCTATTCTATCCCCCTTTTCTGCGAAATCAACGAATCACGTTTTGTGTCACGATCAAATTTCGTAGAGTAGAGGGTTAGAATAGCGAATGCTCGTTTGGTCTGAATGCACCTTAAAGATGCATCGCGAAAAAAACATTTTGTGGCACTTTTATAGTGGATTTGATGTCTCATTGATACAGTTACAATGACCCAAACATAACAACTGCTGTTCATTTATTTATAGCATGAAATAGATATAATATTTGTACAGTAAACTTCGATAGCACATTCCATTATCTAACTTAGTAGACAAGCTTTGGTTGACATTTGGCTGACTTTGACTTTGAAGCGTTGCGGTTGCTGGGAATCTCTAGTGAAAGTTCCCTAGTTCCGCGGAAACAGCCGTGAGTTCCATTGTAAAGCTAATTACTACGGAATTCCAGTCTATTCGAAGCGGAAATGCGGGTGGCAGTTCCTACTAAAAAAAAATCCCGGCTTCCTTTCGCTCTCTCACTTATTTTACGAGTATTACATCATAAAGCCGAGTGTAATTAATGCTATGTTATGTGTATTCATCTCCCTTTATGAGAACATTATTTATATTATTGATTTGGAACTGCATCATTTGAAAAGCTACTTATCATATCACTTTATTTGATTTTTTTTTACTTTTTTTTTCAAAACTTTACAATTTATGCAGTGTGTTTCCATGATCCGGGCTTTTATGCATTTGCCGGAAAATGGGTAATAATACGCAATCGTTTTCAAGTAAGTATTAACATTTGACAAATAATTAAATTGACCGTACAATTAATTTTATTTCCTCCGAACGATCAATGTAACGCGTGTACTGCATTATAGTTGTCAAACGTTGCGAGTGGCTGCGATCTGTCATTGTCAAGTGCAAATTAACGATTCATTTTGAAGTACATTGCTTCTCAATTAACTTTTCTTACAAAGTTAATTACTTTTAAAATTTGCAATTTGAATCGAACAATGTTCACGGTTTGGCTAGAAATCTGCATCGCATTCCTTGGTTTCGATAAAAGCCAGTATCATAGACACACACTGTATAGGTAACCAAACTAACCTAAAGTAGGTACCTATACCTAAGATTGGCCCTTGCGGCACTGTACGTAAGATGCTGGCGGCATTTCCTGTATCGCAATGCTGATGCGATGTGCGAGGAGGACGCCAGCTCTTTGGTATTTACTTACTTAAGTAATAATTACAGCTAGTTACGAGTTAATCAACCTTATAATTGGTTTTGTTTTTACATGTTCAACGAGTAACAGTCCATAACTATTCAAACAACGAAAACACAATCCAAAAACGTTCGAGAATGTAAAATGGAAGCGGTCAGTGTGCTCACAAATATCTGGACAGCTTACTTAGCCAAGTTGTCAATCGTAGTTTTTCCTCTCCGTCACTCTTTCATATTAGTGCGACAAAGATGGCTGTCTTTCGTTTACGATTGACGATTAAGCGTTTGCCATTGGCAACTTGTCTAAGCACCCTGGGGCCTTTTCATCAAAAGCTTGTAACTTGTAATACAAGCGGAAGTGCTTGTCTAATTATAGGCGATAAAAAGAGACTTCCACTTGTATTTACAAGTTACAAGCTTTTGAAAAACAGGCTCCTGGCCTCTATTGCGATGACATTAGAGTGCATCTTCAGATATTTTTGAACACTGTTTCCGATTCATATATATTTGATGGCGACCGTACTATCTAAAGTAGAGGCATCGTAAGAAGTCGTTTTTGACGTTTGGTTGCACATGAAGTTCTGTAAATGTTCACAGATAGTATAATGGAGCAAATGTCAAACTTCATTGTTGCCTGTACGGAATAGTGATGTTACTACTGTTGCTGCAATTCACCGATACGTCAATCGAAATAAATAAGTAAACCTTTTTTTTATGGAGGTACGAATAATTGCTATAATAGTAGGTACGCACATATCGTCAGTTGTAATATGAATTAATGTAACCACCAAATGACGACTTTTCAGGAGGGCCATAAAACGAAATGGACATTTATAAAGTAAGATGTACTTTTTAGTTAATTATCCTATTGAAATGATGTTTATCTTGTTTGTTTTATTTTTGAGAGGTCTATTTGATAGACAGTTACTAACTGCGACCACACTTATAGTTCAGGAAATGGCTGGTGCTTACGTTAAACATTTTCAAAAAAATTTGGAGATACGTTAACAAATCAATGAAAATCATCAAAAGTGGAAATTCGGAATTTAGTGTAACTCACAAATTGAAACCGAATTGCTTATGAGCCATACAATGCAGACGGTGCTTACAGCAGTGACGTTTATAAAAATATGGTGAGATTGGTGAGTACATTAGGAAAGACATGTTTTGTACTTACAAACTCGTACTTACGTTAAAATATTGTCTATGATTTTTGGAAACCTTTAAATACGTTAATAAAAAAAGTAGAAACCTAATAAAATGGCAAAGTTTTTGTTAACGTATTCGACATTTTTTTCTAGAAATCACCTCTATCGAACGGTGTATATATTTTATATACACCGTTCGATAGAGCAGGAAATTTGCAGTCGAACGGTATACTATGTAATATTATTGTAGTGTATAGGTACATAATTATACCTAATTATGTACCTATACACTACAATGACCACACCATTTTATGTTACGTAAGTATATAAAAGTACAGCGGAGAAACCTGGTTGCCTTACCCTTAAAAGAAAATGAGATATAATCGTACAAAGTTTGGCCAATACAAATATTGCTTGCCACCATCCATAAGATCATCGGTTGAAAAATGTTACAATACCAAACGACTTCAACGTGAAACAAGCTTTAAGACCGGCCAATAAAGCTTATTTGAGTCTATCACGTAAACACTCGTAGTTTTTACAGACAGCGCCGGGCCACGGTGACCCATACCCTGAGCCATACTCACAACTTTCTATAAAAATATATTTTTAATATTTTTGAAATGTGAATATGTCTGTGTGCTTACAAAACGTATGCATCTACTAATTTTGTTATTTTTACTATATTATACTTACAGTAAATCCAACTTGAATATTCAAGACCCCATTTTCATTTAAAAAATCGCACTCATCATTTTATAACTAAACGTAATTTGTGAAAGTGGTTGTTAGATTCAATCACACAAACATAATTGTGTCAATATATGTTTAGTTTTTATTTTATTTAGAATGTACTGATGACTCGAATGCGAGTCACGGGCCATGCGGAAGCGTTGAATCATGACCCATACGCTGAGTCCTTGGCCCTGAATGAATCAGGTTCAAGTAAAACGTAATCCCACTTACGGAGGCTCTCGCTAACAGAGGTTGTGGATGCTATGAATTTTGCTTATAGAGGTCACGTCCTATCCGTCCTATAAAAAATCCTACCTAAATGCGACTTTACGTCATTACGACGTCTCCGGCACCAAAATTTCGATGCCTGCTAATGATTCTAAGTAAGATTACCAAACACTTTTTTAATTCGGATATTCGGATTACCTAACACTTTTTCAATGGCAAGTACCTATCAGATCTAACGCCCTTTCGCACTTGACTGAAAAGTTTACGACGATAAAATCGAGCGTTTCACAACACTATTGTGAGCTGTCAAAAACGACTTCTTACGATGCCTCTACTTTAGTGCGGTTACGTCATGATCAAAGTTTATTATGGATGCAAGTGGCATGTTCTGCCTAAATTCCCAGTTATAGAATGCGGGCTGCGAATTTTCAGCTACTCCATAGCTGGCATTAGTCTGATTGTGCACATTGCAAAATGTATCAAATAATACTAGGTAAGTAGGTAGCGAACGGAGCGCTCAAAAATATCTGAACACGCTTCTATCGTTATGGCAATAAAGGCGTGATCAGATATTGTTGAACACTCCGGACGCTACGATATATCTGATGGCGACTGTACCGATTTAATATAATTTATACAAAATATAAGTCCGCTGGATGCGGGTGGCGCAGGACCGGTCATCGTGGCAATCTTTGGGGGAGGCCTATGTTCAGCAGTGGACGTCTTTCGGCTGATATGATGATGATGATGATGATATGTTTCAAGCTCTTTTGAAACGTTTCATCATCAGCCTATGATAGTCCACTGCTGGACGTAGGCCTCTCCAATTAACTATTAGGGCTCACGGTACACGTGTAAGCCGCTAAACCGGATACCCGTGTTCTTAAGCCCGACGGTACTAAGAACCCGAATTACACGAACCCGCCGGGTACCCGTGTCCGTGTCCAATACACGGATACCGTTTACACGAAACCGCGTGCTACCCGGGTACCCGGGTACTTAAGACCGAACCGAACGGGTCCGAAATAATTTGAGCAAATGCAAATAAGGTCTATTATGAATGTAACCTGCAGCTTCGTTCGACACTACAAAACACTACCTGTTCAGGAAAGGTCAGCCGATATAACTTTTTAATAATGTTTTATAAATTTCGACTCTACCTGTTACGCAATAAGGTCTATTTGACAAAATTAGCCTTTCGCTTATCTATCCATTTTTACTATAGCCCTTAAGTCTCACGACCCATATCGTACGCTTCTCGTCAAGGACGTCCCCGAACCCGCGGGTAATTAAAGTCCGTGTAAATAATACCCGTGTACCCGTGTATCCGTGTAGACGGGTATTATTTACACGGACTTTAATTACCCGTGTAAATCGGGCCAGAATCCCGTGTACGTGTAACACGAACACGGGTATGAGAAACGTTGTCACGAAACCCGGACACGACCGCGAGCCCTATTAACTATGCGTGTAGACGTATTAGGAGGTAAATGCCCATAATCGCCACGCTGGGCAAGCGGATTGGCGATCGCAGTAATGTGTCCAATATGATGACGCTGCTGCGCATCATCAATTTTTTATCAAATAATGGTCAGTGACACTTCATCCCTTAGCCTTAGTCGACTCTTATGACACCCGCAGGAGGAGTTGGGGTGGTGACAAATGTATTCTTACTGCCGTCACCACAACGTGAAACATTTAACGATTTTATTTTAGTTTTTCCATAATAGGTATATTTTATCTTAGGAGGTTTCAACCTTTTTCGACGTTAAGGAAAAGTACTACGTAGAAAAAGATTGAAACCTCCTCAAAATATTATCCAAGGAGAACGCAGTTCTCAAAATAACTCAGAAAGTTTTAAGTTTTTATTGTGCACTGCTTGTTGCTGGCCAGTATGTTCTTCCGATGAACACTCGTGGCAACACCCGTGGTATTACAAGTGTGTTGCCGATCTTTAAGATGGGAATACGCTTTTTTCTTGAAGGTTTGAATATCGTAATGGTCCAAAAATACCGCAGGCGATCATTCCGGAGTTTAGCTATGCGAGGCAGAAAATTACTAGAAAAACTCATAATTGAGGACAGCCAAACGTCTACATACTTACATAAAATTATGGGGCTTCCGGATTGTATAATTGGATGCAATTTTTGTATAATTTGGCTGCTCTATGTATACTGAATTTGCTCGTATGATCGGATACATAAAGAGAAAATTATTAATTTCGTACTACTATCTCTGTCACTTCAAGGACCAAACTTTTTTTGTATAATTTTATTGGATTTTGTATAATTTCAGTGTCTTGTTTCGTATACTTTGAAAATTGTGACTGGTAACCCTTTATGCGTAAAAACTCAACTCAAGGTATAAATATAAATACCTACTAAATACCCGATTTGGAATTCTTCAAACATATACGGTCGGCTCTAATAATATGTATACGATTTTGATCCCTATGCCCTTGATATATGTTCCGAAATGTATACATATTATTAGACGTGACTGTACCTATTATTAGTGAAACAACACTTTTATTTAACTTTACCGATCCGCCTCATACCTACATGTATAAATAATGAATGATACCACGGGTTGTACCTACATAATCATTCATGTTGCGGGCCCGTTGATTAAATAAAAAAAAATGTATGCACAAAACGTAGTTACTGCATTATTATAGGTAGAAATCGGACAGTGATGACCAGTGATCGGTTTTTTGGATTCTCGCGGCGGGTCTCCTATAGTAACTTGAAAAATAAACTTTTAATTATATTATACATTTCTGTTTCATAAAGTATGCTCTCATGGGTATAATAAAATAGTACGTGTTAAATAAAATTAAAGACCGAAGAGCTGGCGACTTCCTCGCACAACGCATCAGTATTGCGATACAGCGAGGAAATGCCGCCAGCATCCTCGGTACAATGCCACAAGGGCCAATCTTAGATATAGGTTAGGTTAAGTAGATTAGTTAGATTTAATCTATGTACATAAATTGTAGTTTTGAAAATAAATATAATAAAAAAAATAAAGTTATATAGTCACACCCGTAATTTATTTATACGCGAAATCCCGCTAGGGGGAACCCAAAAAACCGATCACTGGTGATGACCTGATGACACATTAATGATCAGATTTAGCGACAAAAATGACAACTGTCTTAAAACATTTTCATGGCAAAATTAATAATAATTTTGTCTTTTATTACCTCCTCGCCATAGCGTAGAGCGAAAACTTGTCTTTAAAAAAATATAAAGAGTGCATTATAAAATACTTTCCCAAGAAAAGGGTAAAATAAACGCCTCGTATATTATAAGTACAAAATAGTATAATTTTCACAGACATATTATAAAAATAGACATCAAAGTTCACTAGCTAAATATTACCAAGCTGTAATAACAGAACCCTTTTAAAATTCAACAAGGAAACAACTTCACTTCAGTGTCACGTGATTACGATCGCAACCCAAACTTTTTACCTAATTACTTAGCTTGTTATTAATAAAAGGGAAACAGCATAAAAATAGGTCATATATTGGGGGAAGAAACGAGACGGAAAATAGTGCAACAAATTGTGGTATAGCGTTGTTTCGCTCGCGAGCCGGAAATCAATAAAGGCAGCTGGCCACGTGGCGGGAAGAGGGCATGTTCCATTTACACCGAGCGTCGACTTAAGGAACCGTTACCTAGGTGTTACCAAATTAGGAACATGCACTTAAAACTACAATCAATTCGATTTACAGTCTAGATTGGACGTAGCACATTAAAAAAAACAGACAGTATGTCGCCGAGAGATTAGACTTATCTTCGTTTTAATCAGCTTAAAAAAGAAGGAGGTTCTCAATTTGACTGTTTTTTTTTGTATATACATATTAAAATCGAAATCTCTGAGAATCGTGAACCGATTTTAATCGAACGGGTATAATCCCAAGTCGTTCCATTTGGCACCAAGTTAGGGTCTCATGCTGGGATCTCGGAAAAATTGGTTGAAGTTGGTTTTATTTTTCTTTTATTTGTTGATTACACTAACTATATTAATAAAAGACGGATAGTCTATATCGCGGTGATGTCGCCGGTATGCACCGTCGCTCTAATCAAGTGCTAAGCCAATTGTAGGCTTATGATGGTACCGTGTCTTATCGTTTGTCGTGGTTGCCGTCACGTTCTAACAAGTATGTAAGTTCGAAAGTGACGCATAGCTCGATAACTCGATGACCACAGTAAGCCACCTGAGTCTAATCTGCGTATAATTGTCAGCTGGTATTTGCAAACTCGACAGGTAAACCCTTTTGCAGGCATAGGTAGGTGTACCTAATATCGAACACATGCATCTTAATAGAATTTGAACCTTATTGTATTTTAAAATTAAATTAGATTGGAGTTTAGGAATGATAAAATTGTTTTAAAATCACTTGGACATAATAATTTAGAACATTTTTTTTTTACTTGGGCCGATTGGAAAAGTCGTGGCCTTATAAAGTCAATAGTTAAACGCTGAACGAAAAACACGATAGTTTTTATTGTGTTACAAAAAATATTTAAGTACCTTCATAACAAATTTTGCGACGTTAAATTATGTTTTTACCAAAGCCGATAGTTCATTTTCATTAATATTATTTCATATTCTATATTATTTTCTATCTATTTGTCGGCCTGATTACCTATAACTATACCTAACTGCAAATTTCTAGTACTAGCGGTCATTGAGCTAAGCTGCGGGCAGACAGACAGATGGACATTGGACATGGTGGACTATAGGGGTTCCTTATAACTACGGAACCCTAAGAAAGTATGGACTTAACCAGTTAACCGTGTGTTAGGGTAGGGTCATTTGCAGTAAAAGTGAACCTTTTAATTTTTATATGCGATCATGGACTGTTACACCATTTTACTCGGCATCGTGCATACTTTTCAGTTAATGTCTCTAATGTCACGAAAATAAGTATGTAAATTGAGATTACTTAGTTTAGTTACTCCAGCAACAGTTCAGTTAGACATACTTTTTTGTTTCATAACTGAAAAGTACGCACGATACCGAGTAAAAAGGTGTATTACAGTCCATAATCGCATATAAAAATTAAAAGGTACACATTTACTGCAAATGACCCGTTAAGTATGTACCTAGTTGGCTTAACCTGAGATTGTATAAGTCGGGCTTCAAGTGTCTCGGTCTCGCAATCGATTCTTCAAAATTATTTTTTGACGACACAGCTTAGTAAACCATAGGTACACCAACCTAATTCCTATAACGTCACGTTGAAGAAAGCTTCCTAATCCTAGTAATGTGAACCAAAATTACAAAATTTATAGGTTTAATAATAACCCTACGACTCAATATTCTGGGTATTGCTCTAGAACTAGCATAGAAGGCATAAGGTTTCAAAAAATTTCTACTCCTGCGAGTAGGTAATTACCAAGTAATGACTTACTACTTTCCTACTTCGTACTAAAAACTCAAAGGAATAATTAGCTAGTAACATAATATACTCGTATACTGTATGAAAAAAAAAAGAACCAGGTAAGTTTCAACAATTGTGCAAACCTCCCTAAATGTTGATTGATAAGTTGATGATAACACCGAAGATGAGTCGGTAACCTGAAACTTTGCTCAAGTTTTCAGTCGCCTAACGCCATCTAGCGATACATAGAAAGCATGTCCGACGAAGCTGCACCGTTCTTAGTACGATGACGAACAAAACATTTACACAGAATGTGCATAGGTGGCGCAAGGTTTATAGGCAAGAAGACAAAGCAAAACTGAAAGTGCTTTAGAAAGCTCATTGAGAGAGGGCGCCACGAACATGCCGGTATATTCGTAGTTTCTCAACTCTGTACCAGATGGCGCTAAATCTGAGCTGAGTTCTCTTGATTTGAACATGAAGAGCACAACACAGAATAATAAATTGAGTCCTAGGGGGCGTATATGTAGCTTTAGAATTTCTATCATTTAATACTAGATGGCGCTAAGGGCTAACGGGAAAAGTAAGAAGCAGCAAAACTAGTACCATATTCCTAGTAAATAAAACTAGATGGCGATAAAACTCTGGGGGTTGAATAACTTTCATTTCAACAGAATAACAGATGGCGTTGTATGTCGTAAGGTCTGTAGTTTGTGGATTTGCACGTAGAGGTCGCTGTATTCAATCATAGTTGTCTTGATGAGTAAACATTTTCAAACCTCTTAATTTTCACACTCTTTCGCTGCCATTTCACATTTGCCGAAATTAATAAACCGTGTAGTCGTCATATTATTTTCGAAATAGCATTCTACGACAGAGATTTGAACTTTTAGGTTAGGTTAGCAATCTCACTGCCTTCCTAAGTTTCCCATGGTTCATAAAATGTGGCAATAAAAGACGGGACTCGTTTAAGGGCCCATTCAGTATCGTGTGCTGATATTAAGACAGAATAGATAACAATTTTTTATAAATAAAACAAAAAGTGCTAGAAGTTGTTAATTTTTTGTCAGATCGTAACTTCGGAGGGCCACCTGTAGGTACCGCAAAATGTCGTACGATAGGTACGTATGCGAAAAGGAAACAGCATCAGTTTCGCCCTTATATCGTACGAGTAACACATTACTTTGTATGGCGCCGGTCGAACCAAAGTTTCCACAGGAAAAACATTTTTTTTTCGCAACAAAACTGATACTGACGGTGACGGAACCTGAACGGATCACCACTATTTAATTTTCGTTACACCTGTAAACCATAGGTACTTTCTCGTACATGTCCGAAGATTGTGTTGTGTTACTCTCCATTGTATTTTGGATATAGTCTTTTGCTATTATGTTACAATGCGAGAATTGAAACGGAGAGAATTAGCTTTGATTCGTAATTATGTGTGACGCGATATTATAATAAACAAGAGTCAGAAAGAGAAAATGTAACCGCATACCTACAGCTCCCTTTGCTTATTTTATTGTAATACCTAGAGATCTGCCGTTTTGTACTAGTACTTTAAGGGTCAATTGTAAAAAAAAAAGTTAAGGGCTTATGAAAACGAAAATGACGTTTATTTACATTGTAATAAGGGTCATTTTATAACGTAAAGGGTAGTTTTGTAACACAAAAATTTGACGTTAAAGTTTGTGTTCATTCAATTCAAAGCCTTAAGATAACTGTAAATTTGATTTTGCGACCGACCCTTACATTAATAGAATTTTTCAATACTTCTACTTCTAGTTGTAAGGACACCAAGAAATCTGAAATTTTACGATACTTTTAACGTAACTAGCAATCGAATGAAATGTTAAAAACAAAACGACTACCTAGAAAAAAGATATATCATGCATATTTAGATGAAATATAAAAATAGAACAAAACAAAAACCTTTAAAATTGCAATACACAGACACCATACTCAAATTTACAATTTTGTGGGTTGAAACGAAATAACGGTGATTGAATAACAGAATTTATCGGGTTTCCAGAAATGTTTTCATCGTTTATAAAAACAATGGCATCTCTTAAATTATATTTTTCAAAGTACTCTGTACATTGAATTTACGTTCATGGAAATCACACTTTACCTACGACGGTTCATGGTTGTTTTTACAAGCACTTTATACAATATTGTAAGAGTTTTTTAAAGTTAGCTTTTCCATCGACTTCCATTTTTCATTCGGGAACCGAAGGCGGAAATTCCCCGGCGATTTGAATTTTTATGCAATTTGTATCTTTCATTTGCCTTCCTGTCATTTTTGTAACGGTCCGTCAGATTTTTAAGTCAATAAATAGCTTATGGTCGAAAGTTTATTGGACTTGGTTAAACAATAATACAGCGTATGTATTTTTGATTATTAGATATGTGTACCTGAAGAGCTGGAGTAGGTAGGTAATTAATTAGTGTAGGGTACTACTAAAGAACGTTTCATGACATGTAAAATATATGACTAGATGTCTCAGACTGATGTTCGGGATATATTCGGTGTGATGTCGGGATTGGCTCTTGGATCTCCTACCAAGCCGTCAACGAGCCTTGCGACCAACGTATATAACTGTCCATAGAACCTCTCGATCGCTCATAAAACCTTTGCTTTCATTGACGCTATCTGCCATCTTCGCGTTTCAACTTCGTCAGCTGGCTTTGCCCAATAGACTTGTCATTTGTGAACAATTTGGAGCCTTGGTTTCCCTCAATAATCCTTACTGCCACCATACATGGACATCTAACGCCAGCTCAAAAATGCCTCCAAAACCAATTGTCAAATTGTGCCAAGATGGGCAGGACATAGCGCTTTA
Source organism: Thaumatotibia leucotreta (assembly GCA_025490895.1). NCBI lineage: Eukaryota > Metazoa > Arthropoda > Insecta > Lepidoptera > Tortricidae > Thaumatotibia > Thaumatotibia leucotreta. The sequence goes on from JALPQI010010683.1 coordinate 32,254, forward strand.
GGTAACACCGCGCATATTTCGATGCAACAACTTTGACAATTTTTATAGAATATAGCCAATCGAAACTTTGATGGACCAATCAGAACTATTTTTAAACGGTGGTTTAAATTTTTATAGGTTGGCATTGAAATTTATTACCGTGATGCGTTGAAGAGGGGGTGACACTTGTCAACTAAAATTCAGGACCGTTTTAGAAAGGCACTTTAGTATGGCGTGCGGCTTCCATGTTTTATTTGTTCGTAGTCTCCTTAATACGGTTAGTACTCGTATTAAAGAGCGGCATATCATGCTACAAGGACTATTATAGCATACATTTTGTATACCTATTAGTAATCCTATTCTAAAGGTTATTGTTGTGAAGCTGCTCAAAAATTCTGATCGGGTCGAGTTGAATAATTATACTAACCCTAAACTTGGCAATCATAAGGGAGTAGACTTTGAAATGTTGGCCCATCTGTTAACAAGTAAATTTCGAAGAATTTCTAATAACTCAACTAGATATTTAACTTTGAGGTTGGACAATTTTAAATTTAAGTTCAGAAATTAAAATAAGTCAGTGATTTGAATAATCATTTTTGCGGGTAGGTAGTTTCCAATACAGTATACTCGTATTTTTTCTACTCTAGCACTTTATAACTGTTAATATCGACACTGGAAATTTCAAATGTCGTAAGGGACAAAGGTCTACTTTTCAGGAGAGCCAAAAAACAAAAACCAAAATTTTAAAAAATCGTAACTTGTTACATATTCATCCGAATTACATGGTTCTTATATACATAACTACAAAAAATCTTTATCTTCATTAGACAATTAGGTATATATTTCTAAACTCAATAGTTTCGGAAATAGTGTCCCTTACGCCAGAAATTTACTAGACACATGTCCCTTACGCCCCCAAACATTTCTAGTATTTTTATGGAAATCTGTTACGACAAAAACGAAAACACGACCTCTTTGTCGTAACTGTCAAATGACATGCTACATTACAACTATTTTCTGTTGTAAAGTAATTCTAGTTTCCAGATTAAATGAAGTAAGTAGCGTAAAAATGCAAGAAAATGTAAAGTTGTGTACTTACAATTGTATTATTTTCATAGACAGAGATCAATTTCACGTGTAATTTATTATATTTTAGATAACCCGTTACAATTTATAGGAAATAAAACCAAACATGTTAGGTATGTATATATTTTAGTCAGCTTAGTGTTGTGAAAAGAAGAAAACATACATCTAAAAATTGCTTTGAGAGCAATCTGAGACCGAAACAAAAACATATATTAAGAAAGAAATTCTGGATAAGTAATCTAACTGCCTCCGTGAAGATCTACGACCCTTTTTGATAATACTCGTGCTATTCAGACGTGCGGTCAAAGGAACTATCGAATCCTTAGGGAACGAACCACTGACTGAAAACCTACATTTGTAGCCCAAAAAATGGTTAAGGAGCGCTGAGTTAGTGCACGCCATTCAAATCGACTGGAAATTATGAAGTGTTTCCTACATTATCAAAACGAAATCAAGGCGTCCTCCTTCCCCACCTGGCCAATATTTCGGGCAAGCATTGCATTGGGGTTTATACTGAGAAAATGGACTAGTGTCAAGGTACGCTTTATACCAAAAAGCAGGAAACACGAGTACAGATAATACTCGTTCTAAGTCCTTCAAACCTATTAGTCTAACATCTTTATTTCTTTCACTACTTGGTGGCAAGATAGCTAAGTCTAAATCAACATGTTTACCAAAAACTACCCCACTTGACCTGGTCACAAGGTCCATAAAAGTAAGTAAGTTAGTAAGTAATTCTTTACTGCACCAGTAAGAAAATAACAGAAAGAAACAAAATGAAAAGAAGCTAAGCACGCGATACAGGTTACCAAAGCGGCGGTAAAGTTTAGAGAATAAGCAAACAGGTCGGTGTATATTCCTTGATGTCGAAGGTGCTTTCGATAATAAACTCACAGAAACCATCCTTAATGAAATTAAATCAAAGGGATGAAACCACGACTATATGGGCTCGAAGAGTGCTCTCTAACAGAATAGCTACTCGAACCCTCAATATAACTGAGTATGAATTTCACACAACGACAGGGTGTTCTCAGTGTTTCAATAGCCTGCAAAAACCAACTTGAAAGCCTGGGCTTTCGGGAATAAAACAAGCACATCGAATGTGGCTTCACCAGTCGAAATACCCTCAAGATACAAATGGATCAACGACCAGAATGACTGTCGAAAATGGCACCACAGGTACAAGTAGGTGAGAGGCCTAAGGTCAGGGTTTGCGTCAGCACGAGCAAAATAGCCTTCATTTTCTAGACAGAAGTCAATATTATCATGATTTTCGCGCATAAATATTACATTATGTGTGGAAATCAATTTGGCCAGAAACCTAAAAACCAATATTATCTATTATCTACATCAACTCAAACAGTCAAGCTGCGATGCTCTCACTAGAATTGGAAACGAAACAGCCGATGAGTTTTCCGGAAAGAACGGTAACACACGCATTGTCAGCCCAGAGCCTTTCTATGGAATCACCAAACCGGAGCCATATTCTCTGCTGAACAAACTAGATATGATAAGATAAGATAAGAGCAATCGCACAGTTGAAGTCCATCAAAGTAACTCTCACTCGTAAGGTCTTATCCAAGGGTTGAATAACAGAAAACAATAAAGAGCTACTTGAGCTCAAAAGTAACAAAGCCTGTGAAGAATCGAGAATCCTAACTATTAACATAATGTATAACAATCATGGGTAAGAAACAAGATGTAATATGTAGCTTCTGCCAAAAATCAGAGCAAACTACTGTGCAACGTTGCAACATATTGATTTAAACTATCCATTAATCTACTATGGACCTCCTCCTCCTCTGTTTCTGCATACCACAAATGCATCAAAGAAGTATTCACCTAGGCAGACCTTATGATGTACACAAAATTGCAGCCTTCAGAATCTGGAATGTTCTGGCCTCGGCAAGAATCAGTAATGACTTATAAAAAGGGCTGCGACAAAATATCATAACTGCTCGGCGCGGCGGATATTAGACCAAAACAACAATCATAAAGATGATAATTTGTCAGATGTCCGGACCTTACTAATATAGCTCTATCTCTGGCCCATGCAATGATCATAGCTCATTACACCTTTCAATAGCCTTCTGAGACTGGTTCACGGTTCACGTGTACTACAGAGTAAATTTCTCGAATTGGCAAAAGATAGCTAATTATAAATAAGCCCATGATTCCCAGGGAGATAATAATAAGATTGGGGCAGCTTGTGGCGAGCTGTTCGGCAATAGCGACATCGTCTCAGAGTGGAATCCAAGAAGAACTGTAGGGCTCGGCTTGCCTTGATTGGCCGTTGGCCGTCCAGAGAGGAATCGTTAGAGCGATGTATATGCTCCAGGGGTGGAAGTGGAAATGTGCGTGAGTCGCTTGTCGATGCAGTATCTATGTGGTAGTAAAAATACTGCTCTGCCCTCACCCCTCTTCCTGAGGCGCCCTGGGTCAAGTCGCGCCGGCACTGTTGCAAGTGCTACAAGAAACTAAACAAAATGTTATAACGTACACAAAAAAACTTTCAAGATTTTTAATATTATCTTTTTTGAGGCGTAACTCTCATTCATGTACCGTATTTAATGTAGTAACGTATACTTTATAAAATTAAAAGGTGAGTTACGACATCAAACTTTAAAATTATTTTGATTTATATGTACATACGACTCAGTTTATTAAGAGAATAGAGCCATACTATCTTCAAAATTGTGTTGTAACGTACAAAAACCTAAAATATTTGTCCCTTACGCCATTGTGAATTCAAAGTTTCGTATTTATTTCTTCTGATAGAATGTCGTAAAGGCACCTTCTTTTGCTGTACTAACTAAACACATAGGGATTTATGAATAAGAAGGATATACTACGTTGAAAATGGAAGCGTTATCCCTTCAAATTAGAAAATTGACCCATACAACATTTTTTTTAAAGCAATATGAAGTTACGACAAAATGAATTCACTTCATAACTTCTTTATTTGAAGCGATATCAAAAAGTTAATTATACAGATCGATAGAGATTTTTTTTCTGAGTTCTATGCAATTCAAAGTGTACTTACGACAAAATGTCCCTTACGACATTTGAAATTTCCAGTGTCGATATGATGAATGACTGACAGACATTAAACAGTATACATTTTTCGTTATCTGTGGGATTCCGTTTTACACCCTTAACTGTACTCTAATGGATTTTCATGCATGTATATAACATTGTTTTTTTTTTTAATTTCTACGCCATCACTGACATATTTAAATATTTAACTATTATTATTTACCTGTCCCAGAAAAAATATTACATGCAGCAGTTAGTAATTTGTTCTTAAAAAGAGACGTAATCGAGTTTTCTATTATTGAACACGAGTCATTATTAGAAAACTCGTTTTCATTGCTCATGCTCGGAAAGTGGGTTGTTGTTTATCTATGATATGGGTGGAAAACGATGCATCGCGGACCTTGGGTTGCAAAAAGATACGTTTCTATTAGTGCTAGCCTTGTAAAATTGTAAGCACGAAGCCGAACAAAGTGCCAACAATACTCTTATTTAGAAACTAATTCGAAGATATTAGTTCTTGGTTTCTTGTTTTTGTTTTTTTGTAGCGATAATCGTAAGTTAAATATGTCAATTCATTAAATTATTTTAATTTTTCGGTTAAAAATTACCTAAGTGTTTTGGTTTTATATAGCGGTGACCAAGAGGAACAAACCTATCAAGTTTTTTTTCTTAATTTTAATACGCGTAGGTAAGCGACGGAATAATGTTATACTGCCATATATGAATTGATACTTAAAAATAAATTCTTACTAGTAACTATTATTACATTCAATTGATACTTTTATGTTTTTTTCTTTCCTCTCATTCGTAATGAAAAGTAAAGTATTTAACTCGGGTGAAAGGTACCCATTTCCGACTCGCACTATTGGCGCTCTCACTTCGTTCGAGCGCCAATCTACCTCGTCGGAAATGGGTGCCTTTCCACCCTTGGTTAACAATCTACTATTGACGTCTCTTTTTGTAACAGTGACCCTCAATAGTTAGGAACCCTTATTATATGCTACTATTATTAGGTATTAGGTAACATTTATTCTGTCAAAAAATATGGAATCTTTACTTTTGCGTGATATTTTTGTATGTTATACTTGTAGGTACTCCGTTATTCAGACGACATTTATGTTATGACACCCAATTAGGATTTCATAAGTATCACCCCCTTTTTCATACCCATTGAGCTGCGTATATGGAGTACAACTGTTCATTTACCCCTGATTATTATAGCCCACCCTACTTCAGGTTTTGATTTTGACTAATTTATTAGTTCTGTTCTGTTGGTGCAAATTAGGTGCTTATTTAGAAAAATTGTAAATCGCGCCCTATTTACAATTTATAATAAAACAAATGTACGCGCAGACGCAGCTAAAACAATAACTATTTACCTACAAAATTCGCAATGCAGATAATGTTTTGTATTCAATGATAGATAACGGTAATTAATGTTTCAAATTACAGTGCATTTGTATTGTAGGTACGGTACGGCCACGTGTGGTATACAGTGTGTGGCCTACAACCGGGGTGAAAATTTAAACGGTGCATTACTAAGCTGATCAACAATCATTTCCACATATTGTAATTTACATGAACAAAAAATACAAAAAATACATGAACAAATAATTACAAAAAAAAAAACTTTTTTTTGTAATTTTTTGTTAATGTATTTTTCATTATTATGGGTTCATTTACTAGAATTAAAAATTATCAATAACTTATCATTTTTG
>JALPQI010010684.1:0-42063 GCA_025490895.1 Thaumatotibia leucotreta
GAATGAATTAAGACTATAGTGCCAAGGAGGTTTTGAACGCACGATCATCCCTCATTTCTGTTAAATTAAGGGTAATAGTAGATAGTATTGTAAACAACGTTATACATTGATTAATATGTATACTGCCACAATGTCATAATGTAAACAAAACCCAATATTAAAGTTTTTTGCAACGCATTTACAGTTTCCAATACTGTTTGTTCGTGTAACTTCAATTTTCATCTCGCGTCTCCGGGGACACCCCTGTGTTGTTTTTCTGATTCTAATATTGGTATGGTTATTGGACCATGTCATGGAGCGGGTGTTTGCGCTAAAATTGTACATTAAGTGGCGATTGCAAAAAAGTACATAGTGGTTAAGGCTTTAATCCTTAAATCGGCAAATAAAAAAAAAATCGTGCTCGCCATTGTGTAGAGCAGAAAATTAAGTCTTAAAAAAATACATAAGTGGATTCGTCACAATGAACACAGTCTTCGGTGTTCATTGTGACGAACATTGCCAATTTAAGGGTTAATGAAATCCAAAATGTATTTTTCTATGAGCGGTCAACAATACGCGCTGACATTTACGACATTGCCGGTCATGCCAGTGCCGTGCTAATATTTAGCAGCATAAAGCATGTTTTTATCAAAAAATATTGTTTTTTTAAATCATACCTCGTCAGCTCGCGTCATCCAAAAGTGCAATCCCTTCTCAAAATAATCACAAACTAATTGATTACGACTTTAACATGAAACGACAAAAAAAAACAATAAATAAAATACGGTTTTCGCTACTGATGCTGTTTATCCGAGAATGCCTAAAACCAGAATGACAGTACACGTGACAGGACGTGTTTAGTTTTATTGCATGTTTTTCCAATCTAAACCGCAATTATGTCATATTTGAGGTAAAACAAACATGCTGCGTCGATTTTCATGCATACGTAATAAGGTGAGCGCTTTTGTGGCAAACAAATTCTAATGATAAGCGGTCATCTAAAGGTGGATTTAACCAAACGAGCAAATGCTCATTCTATCCCCCTCTCTACGAAATTCGTTCGTTAAGGTGCGTTTAAACCAAAAGAACTTCGCTGTTCTAGCGCCCGTTCTAGGAAATCAACCAATCAAGTTTTGTTTACCGATCGAATTTTGTAGAGTGGGAGGTTAGAACAACGAATGCTCTTTTAGTTTAACCGCACCTTTACACAAAACGTGATTAGAACCAAAAGAGCATTCGCTATTCTAACCCCCCCCACGGGTTAGAATAGCGAATGCTCTTTTGGTTTGAACGCACCTTTAGGAAAATACTTTTTGCAAAAAGAATGGAACGGGAAAAAAAGTGAATACCCTGTATAGGCCCAGCAGCCATCCAAGACAAATATCCAAAATTTGTCATTTAAATTTTTACCTAGTAGACTGAAAATTTTACAAGTCAAACCAAAGGCACTGTTTTATTGAATAGAATTTAAATTTATGTTGTTACGATGTTAATAAGTACCTACTACATGAAGGACCATGGACCTTGCGAGGACCATTGGGGAACTATATCTAAAATACGTTATAGATCAATCTATATGAACTCTTACGTTTTGTCATTTTGACATGGTTCCTGTAAGGTGGTCCTTAAAAATAACGGTTAATTTAGGAATATTCTTCTTTTGAGCAAGAAACTTCAGAGTTTCAATCAATAACCTCATGTTATAATTTTTTACCTATATTTTTCTTTATAAATATTAGATGTCATATACCAAAGAAAAACGACCAAAATAATGTCCCCACCTCGGACATTAGGTGATCTTGGTCGTTTTTCTTTGGTATATGACATCTAATATTTATAATTTATATAGTATTAAGTAGTGTGACTACTGGGGAAAAATAAAAAGTACCTACAAATCAAAATATTTAGCTAATAAATAATTAGATTTGTGTTTTCGCAAAACGTTCTATATTTTTCTTCTTGAAACACCACTTTGGGTAATTGCACCATCTTTTGGGAGGAAAAATAATATGTCATTAAATATTCCAAGTGTCTTTTACAGGATGACTAGTTTCATCTAACTCGTCTCAAGACTATATTTTGCGTCACCCTTTTTAAGTACTGTCCGCTTCGCAGGCAGAAAATGATCTGTAGGCGCACCATCAAGGAAAGTAAAGGATCCCTACGTTAGGTTTCACTCGATATTCAATGCATTCTATCGCGCTCGCATTGACATATTGGAACGAGCGCGATGGCCTGCTTTACGTATCGAGTAGAACCTAACGTTATCGACTTGTAAAGTCATGGTACGGCTACTGGATCGTCTTGGGGAAGGCAAGACGTAGAAACTACCCTCTGCGAGTGATAATTCGTAAAGCCCTGACATATTTAAAGCAAACCTGCGATCTAGTGTATTTACGAACTCAACTAAGGCCTGTAATGCAGGGATCGGAACCGGTTTTTGAGAAAAACCTCGAAATAGCTCAATATTTTGAAATGTTTTACGCTCTTTATGTGGTACTCAACATTTTATGTAATTATTGACTTCGTATTTTTGAATTACTCCATTAACAAAAAAATATATATCGAAGAACGAAAACTCTCGTAGCTCGAAGGTGTTGTTACATTCTCTCGCCAGTCTGCCTGCGACCACGGGTGTTACGTCATGCCCAAAACGTCAGGATATAATTAAACGTAAGTTTACGCAATTAAGACCCGTTTCTCTTTAAAATATGAAGAACGAAAAATAACGGAATTCGAACAGTTCTTTTGTATGGAGAAAAAACCGGTATCCGATCCCTGCTGTAATGTATTATTTGGTGTATTTTAAGTAGCAGAAATATTTCAGTATTACAAGTTGCAGAACATTTTCATAATTGCCTTAAATCACTGGAAAGATCTCACGACAAAATTTCTCGTATGGTAAGTACAAGTCAATTGAGTACGTTTTGAAGAAAAGGACACTTATAACGGAATGTTCTCAACACGTGACAATCGCGACATTTCAGGTGGCTTATGATGGTCCCGTTTTATCCATTTATCGTGCTATGCGGCAATTTCACACTTGCATACTTTGTTAGAACTTGACAGCAACGACGACAAACGATTAGACGCGGTATAGTCCATTTCAAATACGAAGGCCCGATGCCTGCCACTCGAAACTTTTGTCCACTACAAGTTGGCACGTGTGGTGTACCGATGTATACATAAAATATCACACCACAAAAGGTTTCTTTTGTTATCACTGATCCTATTGCTGACGCTTAATGACTTTGTTAAGTAGAATCGGGCCTTCGTATTTGAAATGGACTTTACCATCATAAGCCTTTTTACACATTGGCGACTGTATCAACTTTTGAAGTGCCATACAAATCGACCCTAAGTCTTAGGAATAAATGTGGAAAGAACAATATCAAGAAATATCCATGAGAACATTCCCAATTTTGAAAACTTTGGTACATTGCTAATTTTAAGTGGACATATCATATTGTAAGCTGACCACGTATGCCAATCTCAATAGGCTTCAACCCAATTATACTAACCGCACTTTGCGGCTATAAACCTGAGGTTCAAAGCGCATTGGGCAGTCGTCGTCATAAATATCGGGGCGGACAAGTTGGTCATTAACATTGATACACAATTAATAACGCCTATGTGTTCCGGTACATGTTCCGGAATTCATGCGTACCGGGTAATGTATACCTGCTTGTGTAGGATTTTATTGAAAAAGTGAAGCTGGTGATGTGGCTCTAGAGAGGGCGAAACGGTTTGCAATACATTATCGAAAACGTAAAAAGCATTTAGTAACGTAATTTTGTTACATCTGTAACATCGGGCGATCATCAGTGTGTTAAGCTGAAGACGTGAGTTTAACGCAGTCGATAGAGTAACTTACTAACTGGATCGAAGCTTTTTCCGTCAACCAGTATTTTTTGACTTGAAGTAAGGGGCGTTATTAGATCACATAGTTCCCAGAACTAGCCTGAGCGATGGACATCTACGCCTACAGCTGCATTTAAAGCAGGTGCTGCAGCAACTGTGGCAGTGAGGAAGCAGGATTCTTCGCGCCGCACCGATGACCGATTTTTTGAATGGTCTCTATAAGAACTCAATGTTTCTAGAACTAACCTGAGCGATGGCCTGAGGACTTTGCGCTTGCAGCTGCATTTGAAGCAGGTGTTGCAGTAGCTGAGCTATTGCGCGGCAGGACTTTCGCTAGAGACTGAACTACTATATGACTCTGAGGTGGGATTCTAAGCCTCGAAGGTTCCAGAACCTACCTGAGCGATGGCTTGAGGACTTTGCACTTGCAGCTGCATTTGAAGCAGGTATTGCAGTAGCTGAGCTATTGCGCGGCAGGACTTTTGCTAGATACTGAACTACTATATGACTCTGAGGTGGGACTCTAAGCCTCGAAGGTTCCAGAACTAACCTGAGCGATGGCCTGAGGACTTTGCGCTTGCAGCTGCATTTGGAGCAGGTGTTGTAGTAGCTGAGCTATTGCGCGGTAGGACTACTATATGACTCTGAGGTGGGACTCTAAGCCTCGAAGGTTCCAGAACCTACCTGAGCGATGGCCTGAGGACTTTGCGCTTGCAGCTGCATTTGTAGCAGGTGTTGCAGCAGCTGAGGTGGTGCGGCAGCAGGACTCTTCGCGCCGGAGACTGAACTACTGTCTGACTCGGAGGCGGGACTCTGCAACAATGGACATTATTATTATTGATGGTATGTGCTAAAAAGCCACATCGACCAGTTTTGATCTACTGTAGCAGCCCTGTTTTTATAAATCCTTACTGATACCCGTTGAATCTAGAAAGTTCCAGATTCTTTGTGCTGTAATGTTTTGAACCACATAAGGTTGAAGTACGAGTACTTGAGTATGTTTGAGTAAATATTTTTTTAACGCTGATAACACAACTTTTTTTTCTGAAGTTCAACAATAGGTACTGCTTTATACTTTATCTGGCTAACAAGTAAAGATAGAAGGTAAGAAACATTAGGTACATAAATAAATTTATATATAAATAAAGGAAACTTTGGCATACAATAAAGTCACGCAGATTTTCAAGGCTGAATCTAATAACGCATAAACAATGACCTTTGGTACTTAGTGGATATTATGTAATTACTGTTTAACATGAAAAATTTATGTAATATTAAATAGTTTTATATCTATTATAAAAGCATCCATCTCTGTCTTTCCAATAATGGCGTAATAGGGGAGTGAGACAGATGCATCAAAATTTAATTTGTTGATGTTTCCGGTAGAGTCACTGACCCTTGGACATGTAAATATTCATTAAATTAGTTTTAACTTAAAGAAACCCGAAAGCACAGGACACAACTGTAGTAAGGATACAACTTGTATCACAAAATCCATTTCAGGAATTAATTGCTATCGATGAAAACATCAAAAAACTGTTAAAAAACGTTTATCGGAACTGTGAAACAAAAACAAAACAACTGCAATTACTCCCTCATTTGCAGCCAATCAAAATGTCCTCCACTCTGATAGTAATTAATTCTGAATCAAGGAACATTGAGGTCATACAAACTGGCTCAGATCTGTCTGTCAAAGTCATATAAATTCTGAGTGCCGTTTACAAAGTCTGATAGATCATCTAGTGGGTGATTTCGCTATTGTGATCCAAAATGGCAAAAAGCGATAATGAGTGTACCCTCATGTGATATTACTTTTTCCTTAGGATAAACCACAAAATCGTATTTCAGTCCACAACTAAAGATTATGCCCCTCCTATTAATTATGCGTATGATGCATTAGGAGTAGAATGTAAATGACCATTATCGCCACGCTACGCAAACGGATTGGCGATCGTATAGTGACTTTATGACACCCACGGGAAGAGTTGTCGTGATGGCAAATGTAACTTTTACTGCCATTATCACATTGTTTGACCAAAAATATCTCGTATTTTTAGCCGACTTCAAAAAAAGATGAGGTTCTCAATTCGACGGATTTTTTTTTGTTGTGTGTATGTTACCCGATATCTCCGAGAATCGTGAGCCGATTTTAATTTTTTTCTTGTGATCGAACGTGTATAACCTCGTAATGGTCCCGTTGGCACCAAGTTGCGGTCTGATGATGAGATCTTGGAGAAATCGAGGGATCTCTTCAAATGTTATAGGTACACATGGCGCTTTTGGTAATTTTCATTAATTTACAAGAATTTGCATTCAGAAAGTGGGATTTGCGGAAACCAATGACGGAAACAAATCGAAAAACTTGGAGAAATCGGGTTTTAAATTTTTTTATTTGGTGATTATTATTTATTAAGCTTTTGTTTTCGGCACTTCCACAAAATAAATGTATTAAATTTCGTGTTTTAATTTTTCGTTACCAATGCGTATGCTTCTAAATGCATTAGGAGGATATTCCCATAATCGCCACGTTGAGTGAACGGGTTGGCAATCGCAGTAGTGTGTCCATGATGACGCTGCTGCTCATCATCAATCTTTAGTAAATTAATCATCAGTGTCATTTTAATCCCTTAGTCGACTCTTACGATACCGACGGGAAGAGTTGGGGAAGCGATAAGATTAACGGTAGTTCAATATTCTTCTTCGTCGTTTCCTCATGACTGAGGACCGTGACCAACAACTATTGAACCCTTAAGTCTAAGGAGAGACTTCGCCTCCCTATGTGTGTTCTATCGTCTGTACAATGGGTTGTGCTCTGAAGAACTGTTTGACATAATGCCAACGTCCACTTTTCATCATCGCACCGCTCGCCACCGACTGGGCGCGAGCGGTGCGGTTCAGAGGAACTTCCTCCCGCGGACGGTCCGTCTGTGGAATGAGCTCCCTGCCAAGGTTTTCCCGATGGACTACAGTATGGGGTTCTTCAAAAGAGGGGTGTACAAGTTCTTATTGGGTCGGCAACGCGCATGTGACACCCCTGGGGTTGCAGGTGCCCATAGGCTTCGGTGACTGCTTTCCATCAGGCGGGCCGTATGCTTGTTTGCCACCGACGTGGTATGAAAAAAAACGATGTCCATCCATTTTTCGCGATCAAGGGCTATGTGGGCTGCCTTCTGCATGGAACCACAGGCTTGTCTAATAGGGTCTGACCATCTTGCAGGGGCTCTCCCTCTAGCACGCTTGCCCTCAAATTGACCCAATATGATCGAGACTGTGGTGTGCTGATGGCATTATAATGTGCCCAAAAAATTTGAGAACCCTCTCTTGCCAGATTCAATATTACCAACATACAAAAAACATTCCATTATATGAGTGACGCACTCCATTCACCTTGCCAGTTCGCTAATCACAACCGCCTTGAATATTAACTAGCGTCTATACGACGGCGTTAGGCCACGTGAATTAGGGTTTAAAACGGAAGGGCTTAAGGGACAGATACCTATTTATAGCCACTTGACATCATTATCATTTATTTAAGAGCTTGGCTCTTGTCGGTGGAGTAATTTCCATTTTATTCTATTCTCTGCCCTTTCCTTCAGCTCTCTATACGTTTCAAGTGTTTCAACTTCTATAGTTTCCTTCAATTGCTCCATGTAGGCTCTCCGTGGTCTTCTCTTTTTCTTTTTCCTTCTATCTTTCCTTCGATTAAAACTTGACATAGAATATAATAAATACATTCGCAGTCAAATAATACCGGTCTGGGGGGCTACCGTGATAACTTAGATGCGATTCAGTTTAGGTTCAACTTGTCAGTTTTTGACAGTAAAGTTATTCTGTGGAACTAGCACATAGCAATTCAGATTAGGTCCTAAACTGAATGGCATTAGTAGAACGTTATAAAAAATACTGCATATATAATAATTTGAAATATTTTGCCAAAATATTTAGAGGTCAGGTGGGATTCTTTTTAAATTCAGCTTTTCCTGGATTTATCATTGCATCCAAAAATAATGTAAGATCATCGTTAGATTGCTTTGTAGAGACGACACTTTAGAAAGTTTAAACAAATAAGACAAAAATAAATATACATGGTAAAACGAGGTTTTTTATCTTGATTTTTAGGAGCGAATCAGACTGCCCTGAATTAAAGGTTTTTTCGACCCTGACAAGTACCAGTGCCGTCGAAACTACCACTTCCTTGCTGAGGAGATGGCCTTTTTGCTTTTTACTTGGTGCAGTGTGCCCTGAAACTCCTGAATATAGCAAAATAAATGAGTATTATTTATTTATTATCTTACACATGTCAGATTGATACACGAAATTACATCTGTTACAAATGACTTCTAACTTTGTTAATGTGTATTAAGAATTGGCTATAATTTTGTTTCTCGTTCAGCAATAAATAATGAATCAATTATTGAGAAGGTATACCTATGTATTATGCACGAAAAATGTTCAAATAAGATTTCCGTTAACACAAAAAAGCTTTACTCATATCATAACTAAAATTTTGTTTGAGGAATGAAAATGTGAAAGAACCAATCATTGGGTAAGGTAAGCAACGACAATAAAATTAACCATTTCTAATTATAACCCCTTATATTAGGACTATTAAATTACTAAGAAACATTTAGCTTTCCATTTCTATTGGCAACTATACGACTGTCATTTCATACCAGCCAATTATAGAACGATATAACCAGTCTGAATGTCAAAAATTACGTGTGCGTAAAAAAACTATTCTAAATTCAAATGGCCCGTTAACCGGTTCCCACGACCGCCATCTTGCGCGTCCTCGCCCGCCATTGGTCGAGGCCGTTTAGAATTAGAATGTGTACCCTACCATATGGAGACCGGTAAAATGTGAGGCCGGTTTTTTATTCAAACAACAGCTGGTAGATGGAAATAGAAAATAATGGTGGCTAATGTCGGTTTATTGTCAAAGTTGGAAGTAGTTAGTTATTGTAATATATAACATAATTACCTACGAACATGTTTTTGAAGTAAAATAAATGAAGATGAACCAATGCATTATTTTTTGGGGTTTTATATTTTTGTTCGTTTTTACTTCGGGTTCAAGTTAATGTATGTTTGTAATGTGTTTTACGTAATTTTTGAATGTGTCCTTATATTTAAGACTAAATTTAATTATACTTTGTGTACCTAAATAAGTTTTCAAATGGAAAAAAAAATTGATTGATTGAGTACTTATCTTAAAATATATAATTATATGTATTTTAAAGTGTAAAGGAGATTATTAAGAAATAAGTAGGTACAGCATAATAAAAACCGGTCAGTTCGAAAAGATACCATATCATACACTGATTTTTTCCGTAGTATATCATGCACTTCTTATGTAGGTACATGCTTTTTAAAATAAATGTATTACTTAAATGTATCGGCGAATTTAGTAATAAATATATTATGTCAGTAGCTATTTAGTTTCTACATGTCGTTAGAAAACTTGTAGATTATATTGAATACCTAATACGAGACTGAGTATTGAATTTTATGAATCTAACAACATTTAACTCAAGGATGTAATTTTATTCAAGGTAATTCCGATACCTAGAATATCCTATATGGCTTAATGCTAGTCAAACTAGTTGTTTGTTAGTTGTTAGGGAAACAAAATGGCCGCCTGATTATTCAGAGGAAAACATTAATGTTAATTAAAATATTCTAAATGACTTGTTTTTACTAACGATCGGCGTAAATGCGATAATTAAATTATTTCAACCGGTAGAGTTTCAGTGGATTTATTGAATGCCGAATATTTATACCTTAATAGAGCGAAATTTAAAGTTTTTCTAAAAAAAAATATTACTAAATCAATTTACCTCAGTTCGTAAACAAATTGATTTTATTCCTTTTTTTTACCGTGGACTGTACCATTTTATTCTTGCTATTGGATCAAACCGGCAATCCAAATGTTGTGGGTTCGAGTCCCAAGTTATCCGCGGTTGTTCACTTTTTTTTATTGAACTGAGTATCAGCTTGCATATTATTATAAATATTATAATTAACTAATAATATTTTGATGTTGATATTCTAGGAATTGACCACATTAAACTAAAGTATCATATTTGATGATTTTGCAGGATATTTATTATACAGTTTCAGTTGTATCTGCGTCAGTATTATACAGGATGGTCCAAACCTTGACGTCAAAAATTTTGTTTTCGATTTCTTGTAGTTTTCGAGTTATGAATTTTTGAAAATTTTTTTTGGAGAAATTCTGTAATGAAGAAATTTATTGATAAAAAAAACTATTGGGTTTTTTTAATATTTGCTTTTTGTAAAAGTATTACTACAAATAAAACATTTACTGACAAAAAAAATTGCGTCCTCACTTTGATACAAGTAGGATAAAAAATAACAAATTCAAAATTTTACGTTAAAAATGCATCAAAATAGCATTAATGTACGTAAATAAAAAAAATTAAACATATCCCAAGGATTTTTGGTAATGTAAAGACTGCCCTAGACCTTAAACCTTCGTAAAAGAAAAAAAAAGTGATACTTAATAATGAGGATTTTTCGGAGTAGTCGGTCAAATAACCAACCTGTAATTTAATGGGATTAATATGAACACAAGCAGAAATAATAAACATAATTTAAAAAAATATATAAGTATAAACAATAAAGCAAAAAACAGCTAGGTTCAATTATGTTAATTGTCACTATTTACATTATCAGGTTTTTTGCTACTAGCATTTGAATAAATTATTCGAACTTTAGAACAGCGTTGACATTAGCTTGTAAATAATTTATGTGTTTATAGTGTTTATTCATTAGTCATCTAGTATTCTAGCCTAGGCCTGCGTCATAGCAAGACCTAACACAGGAAATATATACGATTAATTAACAAATACTCGAAGGGTGAATAGCTAGGTTTTTAGCTTGTTAGATTTTCCGTCAGCTCAATTTATTGCAAGCAAAATTATTTATTTTCCTTGTTAATTTCCGTACCTAAGTTGTTTTTTTTATCAATGTTAGCTCTCTGATAATATGTTTTAGGTATAGATTTTGTTGCTAATAAGACGGGTGGAGTTAATTCTTGTTTTAAACATTTTAATAAGGGAGTAGGAATATTCATATAACTAAGTATAAATTATTGTCCATAAAATGTAGTTACTTACCTACTCGTACAAGCTCAAAACTCAAAAATCAGGCGATGTAAGCTAAATAAAAGCGATAAATAAATAAAATAAATTACTTATTAACGTCGTCATTTTCATTAGAATGCAACTTATTTACTTACTATAGTACTTATTATATTTTTAATACATGATTACTAGTAGTAAAGTAATAAAAGGCGCCTTCAGTTCGGAGCGGAAACTTCAGTTTCGCGCCCTTTTCTTTTAAAATGATAGATGTAATGGGTTTGCTAGACCACGTAAAAGATTGTTATTAGGCGAAGTCCGTAATTTTTTGGTAGTGCATATGACTAGACCAGGTAGTCAATAGATGATATGATACTGCATAATATTTAGATTAGGTATAAATACATAATAAATAATAAAAATATAGTCTGACAAATTTAACTTGACAGTAAAGGTGCAAAATCCTAATTTGAAGAAAAACTTATCATTATTTGGCTCATTTTTCTACTGACGGAAGTATGTTGAGATCCTAACATTTCCTACTAAAATACAACAACAGTAAAATTATTTATTCAGTTTCTGCAAAGTGACATTTCATGAAGAAACTTTCTTTGAGCAAAGATTACAAGTGAGACAAATGAACAAACAATTTCTGACGTTGAAATCCCATCCGACAAAAAGATGTTTTTTTTTTTAAATATCACGGCACCGTCATAACTGCTTACCAACATGACAATCGAACAAAGAAAAACGTTCAAAAACAACAAACAGCCAACTAACCATGAAATCTCGTGTGCTCCATGTTCCGTTTCGCGCAAAACTCAAAGCACAAAGCTTTCATTACGACTATTTCCGCTTAAACAAAAACGAAACGCGAACGTGAGAATGGTGTTCGAAAATTCAATTTAAAATGTGGTATGTGAACGCGCGCGTTTTTTTTTTTTAATTTTTCTTTTTCGTGAGCGGCATAGATTAGTCAAGGCGTTTGTGCACTGAGCCTATTTGGTCGCACGTGGCGAAGGGGTGGGTCTCGAATTTTCCGAGGTTTCCACCCCTCCACGGACCGCCCCTATAGGCTTTTCTGTCCGGCCTATGCTGTTTAACCGATCGGCTAAGGGAACTATGGAGTAGAACTTTTAGATTTTAATAAATTGAAATATGAAATGAAATTAAATATTATTTATTCAGGACACTAAACTAGGACAGGTATCATTAATAAAACACACTAAATTAACCTTTTACACAATATTAATCCTAATTAACATAAAATAATTTTACTTGTATTAGTATTAACACACATACCTACAGAATAAGTTTTGTCGCAATTTATAAAATACAATTTAGGCTTTAATATACATTAGCTGTTAAAGCCAATATAAAAATAGGAAAAAATATGTTTTATGTTTTGAATATTTATTGTAATAGCATGTATTTTAATTTTACTACCTACTTCACCTGTTAGATACATATTTTTTTTAACCTTTACAGCAAGTTATAAACCATAGACCAGAAGAAAACTTTAATGTATTCCGGGTTACAAGCCTTGAATGCTATTAAAAATAAATTATTATCAACGTCTAAATCTATTATGACCATTTATGGTCTGGCTTTATTTCGCAACACACCTTCTTTACATGAAACTAACGCAAAAACTATTCCAAGCCATTATTCAAGATGGCGTTAGAAAATTCTAAGAATCCCATAATAATTACATGCTACAAAGTAATTACTAGCAAAAACTTCTAGCCTTATAAGGAAGCTTAAAATGCACTTATAAAAAGTATAAAATATAACCTTTTGTAGTAGAAAAGGGATGAATTACAGCCTTAAGCGGTAATTTGGAGTTACGACTTGAAAAGCCGACGGTACAAATTGTGAGTGAATTACATTTTCACGCTTCACACATTTTTAGAGTTCCGTTAAATGGAAAAACAGACATGTAGTAGAGTTTTACTATTATTGTATCCAAAGTAATTATATGAACAGATCAACTTTTTCCTCAATGCCATGTCGGTCGTTAGAGCCGCTCTTTAAATCGCAAATTAGGCATACGCGTTAAATTTCGAGAAAATTATTTATTTTATTTACAAATCGTTACATTTGATTCGTGGAATCTCGTATACCTATGTTTGTTAGAAAAGCTCAAAATGCAGATATGTGATACTTACAAAACGTGAATAAGGTATCTAAAAAATAGCGTTTTCTTACAGATATGGTGTTTATAGTGCAAAAAGTGGTTCATTTCTTGTCAGGTCGAAACTCCGGAGGGCCACCTGTACTGAAAAACATCGTGCGAAACACGTGAAAGGAAATTCGTGAATCGTGTCGCCCTTCGGTCATGTTTTAATTAATCGCCAATCGTTTCGAAATTAATTATTTTCGCACCTTTATCGTAATGTACTATTTCAAGCTGAAAGTTTTTAAACGTGATCATACATATTTATCATAAAAACCGTTAGTTTCCATAGCTATACATATATTTCGCTATGTTGCAGAACCGCCATTGAAACTCCTGCGCACGCCCGACTTGCGCTTACTATGTAATTAGAGAATATTCCTTACTCTTTATAGTTTAGACGGAGCAGGTGAAAACAAAACGATAATGAATTCATTTACATTCCTTATTTTAATTGCGCGTAAAATTAGGAGTTTAGGACTTTTTTTAATCTGCCAAGTGTGAGTTGGAATCGAGTTCCGCAAGTTAAGTACCATGAAGTTTTTTTTTAAACCAATACAGTAATGGCTGCCTGCCATTCTAGCGTAGCGGTGTCCATAATATGTATATCACTATGTAACGAAAAAAGCCATTCTTTAACAAACTTCCCATAGTTTTTTTTTCTAATCATTAGGTACTTAAAGGACTCACGGTTGTAATGTGGGGAAATAAAATTTTATAACTTTTTGAGAGATTATTCAAAATATTATCATGTTGTTTTTTAATTTATTGTTTCATTTTAGACTCACATCCAATTATAAATTTATATGCTACATTATATCATTACCAAATAACACCAAGCTACTGAAATCAAATACAAAATGGATAAAGCACTTTTACAAAAAGTTAAACCGGTTACAATTACCGCTTTTTACAAGAAGTGTAAAATTACACTCATTCCGCAAGCTTAAAAGCATTTCCCACAACTGTTTTCAAAACCATCCACTTCACTCCCTAAATTACATTTAATAAAAAGCTAACTAGCAACAAAGCCCTCTCCACTCATTTCTCTGTTCCTGCCTACTTTTCGTTCAACGCCTACACGTTCACTATTTTACTAAGCTCCGTACATTCAACACGGGGTCTTTACTCGATGCATTTACGTGTCAAATTAGCTTGGCGCGCTTCTACGCACTCTGTCTCTTTTACTCGTATTAATCAAAATGTGAGTTTTCTACTTTGACGTAGAATCGTAGCAAATGGATAAGGCATTGTTCCATAAATTGAAACTATGGTTTGATAAGCAGCCAGTGTTAGGAGACCCTTTCGCCCCCCTCTTTCGTATGGAGGGCGGGTCTTTGACAGGGGTTTGTTAGGGGATGTATGGTTCTAAGCCCGTTGGTTGCGTCTAAGCTTGGTTTAGACAAGGTCCGTAATTGCTATTGTAAGCTAAAGGGTTTACAATAAACCGTCATTATGGGAGACAATGATTAGAAATGGTGAAATGAGTTTCGTTTAATTGGTACGTATTTTAATGACTATGATTATGGGCTATGCGGACTGTGTGTAGTGACAACTCGTTAAAAGCGTAGTTTAAATAAAAAATATGCCTATATCAATATTTTATTAGGAGCTATTTTTAAAACAAGACCTTAAAATGCATTAAAAGCACCATAAATTATTAGAATACCAACATAAAAACATAAAGCTACCGTTATCTTTTAATTATAATTTAATAGACATTTTATGACTTTCATTTTAGCATCTAACGATTCCATATTTTAAAGCTCGGTGTCATAATGACACGTTACGTAATAACAGTTTTATTTTACAGTTGAATTACCCTTTTATAGGCAGGGTGACATTGACTTTGATACAATCTATTTTTATAGCAGCTTTCATTTATAAAAGGTCAGATCATTTTATAGATTAAGCATTACGAAAAGCTAATAATCAAAAACATTATGTGTAAAACTTTCAATTAGTTATTTGATAATTTTTTTATTAGTCTTCATTTTCAAAACTCTACAATTTATATACATAAATTAAATTTTACTAATTAACTAACCTAACCTATATCTAAGATTGGTCTTTGTGGCATTGTACCGAGGATGCTGGTGGCATTTCCTCGCTGTATCGCAATGCAATACTGATACCTACATTGTGCAAGGAAATCGGCAACTCTTAAACAGGATAAACGTTTTGCATTTAATGTCAATTTATAGTGAATTATTGGACATCTGGTTAAGTACCTAGTCTATTAATTATACTTCGTTTTTATGGAAGAAAGAAGGTAAGCAATCTTGGCGTGTCTAATTATCAAAGCAACTCTCTAAAAATTTGTTCGTATCAATTTATGTAAATTGTAAACTAACGGATGCAAATGATCGTTTATGATTAATCACACATTTGTAGTCACACATTTGCTGTACCTTAGTAATTTATTATTCGCGAATAATTTAAATAGGTACAACAACAAGATCGTTTACAATATATTGATTACAACTTTCACGATTATCACTCATATTTTAAAGACAAACGGGTCTTCGAGTCTGCCTGCGACCACGGGTGTAACGTCATGCCCGAAACGTCAGGATATAATTAAACGTAAAAGTTTACACGATAAAGACCCGTTTGTCTTTAAAATATAAGATCGTTTACCTCTTCATAATGCTAAAAAAAACTATAATATTTAAATAGAAAAACGTTTCATACAAAAAAGTTAAGATTGAATCTTGCCTCCTTTTTCTGGCGATAAAGGGTGTGCCAGGTGACATTGAACCACAGTATTATTAATAGATTTTTAACACAAAAATCGAAAAATCATTCTAATCTATTTTAATTTATTTGTGAGTCGATATTTTTACTGTTAGGTATATTGAAAATTTCCGCTACAGTATGTTATCGACTGGTTGAATAGAACCTTATTAGCATAAGTTAAAAAAACGTCATAAAAAATTGAGGAATATGAACAAAAACTGTGCTGTTGTTATCATGTTATGTACCCTGCTCAGTCATCACAGGGCTAAAGTTTGCCCTTGTTCAGATTCACACTGTATTTGTAGACCAATCTGACACCGGACATATAATTCCATACATTACAACGGTCGGCATCCACACATGCGTGTCTAAGAGCACATCTGGGGACGTGAAGTGTTGGCCTTTAGTATTTTTCTCACGCAACGAATATGTTCCGCGAACCATAATTACACTCGTTTCAAAAACTATGCCATGGAACTGTACTTACTATGAGTTTGCGAATGTAATCGTTTGTATCAAGCTACTCAGAGAATAGAGCTATATCTTTCACTATTACCACAAGTGTCACACAGATGGCATTAGATACACTTTTTGTACCCAAATAGTATTTAGGTAAATATTAGATTTCCAATTTTCCATACATAGTATAGTCACGTGATTTTTCGTTTTAATCTGTCATTATTATACATTTCTTACTTATCCCTTCATCTGGCAAACTCCCGCTGCGGGAATGCCTATTTGCATTTGATATGCCTAATGAACTGACAGGAATTTCAACTTTCAGCAACTTCAAGGAAAGAGAAGAAAAGAACAGAAAATGTTTATTAGTAACATTCGTTACAGGTCATCAGTTTATACACTTTAATATTACATGTCATAAATTAAGTATTATTCTACTAGAATAGAATATCTATAAAATTTTGTAAATATTTATAATTCATACATTAATTTATAAATTTTCTTTAATGAAATGAATTGCCAGTTGAAGGGCTATTGCTTATCGTATACGATTGCAGAGTAACATCTCGGTTAATCCGGCTGAAAAATAAATAAATAAATAGATATCACTGTCCCTGAAGCCCATGGTAAGGGTAGACCCTCACAATTTCTCCGACTTTTGGAGCAATTTGAAACTAACAAAGACACGACGCTCCCACAGAACAATGTTACTCGAATTATTGCGTAGAAAAACTATACCGAGTCTACCGCGAGAATTATTGGGTACAAGCTGATATTTATCGAGTGACGACAAAAAATGGAGGGTATCACATACATCTTTGTTAGATGATGGCAACATTGTAAAGAAATAACACTTGCTTGATATGTCAGTAAATTTTATCGTCAGACCACAAAAAATCTAACAATGGAAGACCAGAGGTTTTGTGTAGGAAATTGGCCCTTAATGTTTTTATACTGATCAGCTCAAATTTGATCGTTTCGGTATTTTGTTTTAGATTGATACATTTTGTTACTTTTGTTTTGTACTGTTTGTTAATACGCATATTTACCTATTTAAATAACGCTTCCGTTTTAAATTTTCACCAATAAGAGCGACAAATCGACCTAGTCCCACGGTAAGCCTAAACGACGATGCATATCATACAAATCATGTAATAGACGGATACATAATACCTAGATAAGTACAGAGAAAACATATATAAACACACAATAAAATAATATATGCAATTCAATGTTTTTCAGTAATTTACACACCGAGAGTAAGTCGAACTATTAGATAACCCACCTAGGTCTATGTTTAATAGGTACCTATTACAAGTTATGTGGTATCCGATAATTGTAGGAACTCAACTATGACTCAATGACGCATAATTGCATCAAAGGTCTAGGTTCGATTCAAATATTGATGTCATTTTTGACTCATCTATTGTTGAAGTCTTCCACTGTAGATGAAAATTCGAGAATACAGCAGATAAAGAAATAAGGCTTTGCTTTTGGCGCCTCCGGAAACGAAAAAAACTTGAAAAGTCCATCATTCTTCTGAAAAAAGTTGACGTGAGTTTTGATCAACAGTCTAGAGCTTTAGAACTACAGTATGGAATTTTTCTGGCACCCGATAGGAAACCTTGAAAGATTGTATCAAGACAACATAAATATTAAATGGACCTCGTGCAGGGTCCGCCCGGATAGTTACCACCGTCTTACTCGTTTACCTGCCGCTAAATAGCAGTATTTGCACTGCTGTTTCGGTTAAGGGGTAAGATAGCCGGTGTAATTACTGGCATAGATAGAGACAATTAATCTAAGTCCTCATGGTAGGCAGCGCATAAGCGATTTTGTGATCGTTATGTTCATGGGCCTCAGTTCCTGCTTTCCATCAGGTGGGCTGAGAGCTCAGTTGTCTATTGTACGAAACCTATTTATTCACCACAATATGGATACATATGCTTAGGAATTATTACTTTAATATAATTCTGCTAAAGTGTCCAACTACAATCGACTATCATTGGAGTGGTCGCAAACAATTCTCACACTTTAAGTGTTACGTATTTTTACGCCACAATAAAACATGCCAATGCATATTTATTGCTCCGTAATTGATTGCAAGTTATGTAAGTTAAAAAATCTCATTTACAATCAGATCGTCTGACGTCATGATAGTTATAAAAATCACATATCAAATAACATTACTAATGCCATGTAAGATCAGATCTACAAATATACAGGGTGGAAACGGACGACATTCCTTCCCGCTACCGACCGAGTCCACCAACCATTACGATGAACTTTCAGTATATTACCAACATAGAAATATCTTTAAAAATAATTAAGCCCTCATACAAAATGACTGATTATTTAGAATTCAATAGTATGGAAAAGTCAATTTTCCATGTACGCTTTCGATGTTGGTCCCATACTGAAAGTTCGTCGTAATGGCTGGTAGACTCGGTCGGTAGCGGGAAGGAACGTCGTCCCATTCCACCCTGTATAAATGAGTTTATTCCTTATGTCTACACTATAAATTATATATTATCAGAATACGTCCACTATATATGTCTACTTTTTGAGATAGGCTTTTCGTACGTATATGTAAATATTAGGAGGTATTGGTAATCATAATCGCCACGTTAAGCAAGCGGGTTGGCGATCACATGCTGCTACCCATCATACATTTTCAATAAATGAACAGTTAGTAGCTTCAATCCCTTAGTCGACACTTACGACACACACGGGAAGAAAACGGGTGGTGACAAACGTTTCTACTGATGATACCCCTCGGAGAAGGTAGCTCTCATAGATGGGTCCTGGATTTTACCCAGGCAACCAACCCACCGGCTGTCCTATCGCTTTAACGCTCTCTGTAGAATAAAGCCTAAGTAGGTACTTAAAGTAAAAAAAGGAGGAGATAATATCTTCGCTATACTTCAATTCAACCTCAGATCTCAAACAATTAATTCATGGAAATGTCACCTTTCCTTCATTCTGTTTTTTTTTTATAGTGACGGCAGCAAGAATACTTTTTTCACCATTCCAACTCTCGCGGGTGTCGTAAGAGTCGATTAAGGAATTGAAGTGTCACTGACCATTCTTTGATAAATGATTGATGATGGCCACATCACGGCGATCGTCAATCCGATTATGGGCGTTTACCTCCTAATGCGTATACGCATAGTTAATAGGAAAAGTCTTGGTCTAGCAGTGGACTGATAGGCTGTTCACGTGACGTGGCATGATTTTTTCATCAAGTGAGTATTGCAGATACAAGTTTGACTACGAGTAGGTAATTATCAACATGATACCGCTGGTGCGACGTCGTCGAGGAGGATCTACATCAACTCCATGCTGATTCATGGCAGGAAATTGCGCTGGATCGGGACAAGTGACGTGCTCTCGTTTCGGAGGCCAAGATTCTCTTTGGGTCACTGAGCAAAGCCAGTAAGTAAGTATAAGTATAGTGCTAATATTCTGAAATTTCTGAAATGTTTACTCACCGTGGCACCGGCAGGTCGCGTCTCCCCGCCACCCTCACCCTCCACGCAGAAGTAACACTTGTCCGATGGCTTCCAATCTGAGGGTTCTTCCACCATCTCCACCTGGAAAAAAATTGTTTTCTTAAATGTTATTGTTGAGTTTTTTTTTTAAACAGTAACACTGCTATGTATGTATTTAGATTTAAATATTAGATGTCAACTTCGGTATTTATTTCGGTATTTTCGGCATTTTTTCTTTGGTGTATGACGGCAAATATTTAAATTTACGAACACAATTTGGTAAGGGTTTATGGTTGGTTTTTGGAGTAAAAATTACAATTTCCTGCTTTTCAGGCGATTATGTTTGAATTCATTTCTATGGTCTAAATCTTCTACTTTGAAAGTGGATCTAAATTAACAGATTAATAGAATGAAATGTATAGATTGCTGCTTTGACGGATCAATCTTTGGAACCGTAGCAGCTACTACGAATAATGCTATTAGAGAAGTTATTTAGTTGTCAAAGAAAGCCATATGATTGAAAAAGAAGTAATGATAATACTTACCTTTCGAACTGTTGCAGCCTCTAAATCTCCAGTACTTAAATGTTATGTCTCTCCATTGCCTTGATTTTCAAAGCAAGCGCGGGACATATGGAAACAAAGCGGGTATATTTTAACAGAACCTTTGGAACTGTAGCAACGGTCTTGAACATTCTATCCAATATCGTATTTGCCTTCTTCTGTCTTATTTTCTTTGATCTTTTAGTATTTTTTCTATCCAAAAGTGGCTATAAGGAAGCCCTAAGATCAAAAGTAAGATAGGAAGGAATGTCAAATATTTAACTTACCTTTGGAATTGTAACGGGAGTTTTGATCAGTCTCTCCAATATCGTCTCCAGCGTTTTACCTTCTACTGTCTTTTCTTCTTTGATCTTCATGTGACCCGCATAAAAAGGGCTTCTACAGATGCATTAACATCGAAAACTTAGTAGAAATGATAAAATGTCTTACCTTTGGAACTGTAGCAGGAGTCTTGATCAGTCTCTCCAATATCGTCTCCAGCGTTTTACCTTCTACTGTATTGTCTTCTTTGACCTTTATGTGACCCACATAAAAAGGGCTTCCACAGATATATTAACATCGAAAACAAAGTAGAAATGATAAAATGTCTTACCTTTGGAACTGTAGCAGGAGTCTTGATCAGTCTCTCCAATATTGTCTCCAGCCTTTTGCCTTCTTCTGGCTTGTCTTTGATCTTTATGTGACCCTCTCACATAGAAATAGGTTCTACAAATGCCATAATATTAAAAGCAGAGTAGAAATGATTCTCTTACCTTTGGAACTGTAGCAGGAGTCTTGATCAGCCTCTCCAATATCGTCTCCGGCCTTTTGCTTTCTTCTGGCTTGTTCTCTTTGATCTTTAGAGGTTCTTCAGATGCCATAACATTGAAAGCAGAGTAGAAATGATTGTCTTACCTTTGGAACTGTAGCAGGAGTCTTGATCAGTCTCTCCAATATCGTCTCCGGCCTTTTGCCTTCTTCTGGCTTGTCTTCGTTGATCTGCTCTATGGTCTTGATCTTCAACGCTGGAGGTGGATCGGTGGAAGGCATGGACTCGTCGCTGGAAGGCTCTCCGTCGCGCTTGGGTAAGATCGCGTCTTGATAGAGTTTCCATTTTCTTCGACCCATCAACTCCTCTGCCACCCGTTCTAGACCTGCAACGAGGAATTGTGGGTTAGTATCACAGAATTAGGTTAGTATTTTTACAGGCTTCTAAAAGGTATCGATCTATATCATCAGTGGAATGTAGACAAATATGGCTGACTTTCATACCAATTGACTCCTTTGACTTATGTCGTGAAACACGTTAGCAGATAATTATATTTTTAAGTTAATATCTATAAATATTAACAGTTTTAACTAAAAATCTATGTGAACTGAAGGTTTAAGATTTTATGTTCGTAATAAAACCAAGATTTTGTTCTAATAGTGCGTGATTTGATTAGGTATGGAAGATAATGTAAGTTTTTAGGTTTGTTTACTTTTTTTATTCTAGGTACTGAAGATCGGTACAGGGGTAGTGAACAATTTTGTCCTTTCGTGTTTTTACGGAAACGTCCAAAATTGTCTTTTTGTCTCAATTGGCTTTGAAATATAGGTACTGAAATTCACTATGACAGCAATATGAACGCTAGATCGAGCAAATCAAAATTTCTAGGCAATTCTAATCATTTCACCAATTTAACATAATACTTTTTTGGCATAAATAGCATGATAATTATAAACATCTATGAAAAGATTCATCTTCTTTGAAATTCTAATTAATACAATGGAACTTTATGGAACTCTAAAAAAGGTATTTCTCACCCACTAAAAACAGAAAACATAACAAATATAGTCGTGATCCATTTAAGGGCAACCCAGTATCGTATCGCATTGTAATGAGGAAATTGTAGGAGGAAAAAAAAATTCTTTTACGGATTACCACTTAGGTACTACCTAGTTTTTTACACTCTGTGTACAAAAAAATCTATTCTGCATTATGTTCAATCAACTCAACTCAAGTCAAACGATTATTTATTCAAATAGGCATAGAAACAATTTAAGCACTCGTTATACGAAATATAAAGTTTGTAAAAGAAAATTTTATTATTAATTTGTTTGTAACATAACTTCCGGTTCTAACCCTACACCACTGACCCGAGAAGTCCTGTAAGAAACTCTGTGGGACTGTTGATTGACCATTGACTATTGCATTAGGAAGAAAAACTAAACCATGACATTATATTACAAGACAATATTATTTTTATAATTTTAAAACGAAAAAGTCTTCTCTTTATCTGCGAAGGAAATATTTGCCCCAGTCCATCAAAACACATTATTTTTACATTAATAATTAAATTATCCCGTTAAATGTGTCGTCGAACTGTATTCCAGTTCATTTATCTCTTAATTAAGCAATAAATTGATTTACGCGCAATTAATGTCAATACGAGTAGATAACTTGACATTGGCAATATTCAAGTGTCAAACGTCGGGTTTCAAAATAAGAGATCGAATATCGAGAATTTTATGTCTCTGTTCGTCCAATAGAGGCGTCTTTAGAGTGGCGGAGATAGATGACGAAATCCACGATATTCGAAGTTTTTTGTAGGCCTACAGGCTCACACATTCCCAAATAATAGGTAAAATATACCTACTACGAAAGGTACCTACTTACGAGCGTTTTAAAGAAGTGTTTTTTTATTTACGTACCTATTCGTTTTTAAGGAACAGTACACAGTTCCTTAAAAACGAATAGGTATATGGTATATGTAAAAAAAACTGTTCCAGAGAAGAAAATTATTTTTTTATACCACGACGGTAGCAGACGGTTAGCAGATACCGTAGCTCAAGGATGCTTTGAACTCTAGGCGTTTTATATGCGCATTACTGACCTTCTTAAATATAATAAGGATTGTTTTTAGTACTCCATATTGCAGCCTCAGCTGTATCCCATCCCATACTGTGATATTTTACACAGTATTATATAAAATGGTCAAAGAATAACTAAGTACCTAAAGTTCCGTTGCCAATGTGAGGTTTATCCTTACAAGTGAAGATAAAATAACGGAAAGTAGAATCATATAAAGTTTGGATAATAGGTACTTAGATATATCATGGTCTAACATTTTACAATGCATTAAGCCCTCGTATGCCTTGCCTGAAAATTATTAGAAAATAGTGCATTACGATAAGACAAGAGCGGAAAAAAAGAAGTTCGAAACGAGTGGCGATAAATTAAACCACATGTTGATAGTATAATTTCTAGAATGTGGGGGAAAATTTTAAGCATAAATTCGTAATGATCTATAAATCGACATCAGGTAATTATTCGTTTGTCCTTATTTGTTAATTCGATATTCGCTTTAGGTAGAAAGGGATAAAACATGAAGCGAATACCTTGTAGCTCTTGTATTTTTTTCTGAATATATAATAAATGTGCACCAAAAACGCAGGTATGCTAATAAACCTGTTATAAAACTAGTGAAGTATTTACTACTCGACTCACAATGCGTAAGTCAGGGCTCGGCAACCTTTTTTCGCACTAATTGTGAATAAATTACTAACTACGGTGTATCTAACGCCATGATTTAAATAACAATCGTAATTATGTTTGAAATTAACATAAAGCGATGATTGATTATGCAAACTGTTATTGCTTGGGTGTGGAGTATTTTTTTGATTTGGTAACAACGGTTAGAAGTCGAAACTTCTTCTACCTAGCGTTATCCCGGTCTTTGCCAGTCTGTCAGGGTCTTCTTTCTTTCTTTTTTCTTTCCTCCACTTTGGCGATCCTTCCATCTTAAGCTGTCAGGGACTACGCGTGCGCACTCTTGTGGGTGTGTTAAAGCATGTTTTAATCCCGTTTAAGCACCATTTCGTAAGTGTATCGATTGTACATTCCAATCGGTATTATAGATATGGTAACAAAAGGTACCTTATATTATTCTGTCAAATACATAGCGATATAAAAAAAGATTAATAATTTTAATACCAAATTACGATGGGAACAAAACAATTGCACAAGATTTTTGTTGAAAAAATTGCAAGCCCTAAGGCATCAATAAATATATTATCAATTGAAGGAAAAGCTATTAATCTCGATAACTATCCAATAAAACATCCAAGAAGACAAATATTGATGAAAAACACCAATAATTTTATAGATCACTAACCACGATGGACTACACAAAATGGAATTCATATTATGCCCATATACAAACGGCCGCTACAATTTATAAGATACATCAATAGCTAAATTAAACGTTTATGGCAATTTTAAGTAAATTATGAAGTCACTGTAAAAAAGCACAATACATATATAGTGCGTATGTTGTATTTTTTGTATCCATAATCATTAGCTAAGTAAGTTAAGTAGGTACTTACCTGATATTAGTACATTAAAAATTCTATTTTTTATTTGGCTATTTTTTAGTTGTTTGTTTTGTTATAAATTATTATGTATTTCGTTGTTATCTATAAATGTTGTTGTTGGGTCATTGTCGGAAAAACAAAAGTCGAGTCTGATTAAAAGCTAACAGCTAGTATAAATTTTGTTGCGATTTTATTATTTACATACGGCTGTAGATCGAGGAACCTAGTTGTACTGTTGATTTATACCAAAATTTGAACATGAATTTCTTAACTTTAACAGTTATGTATAATGCTATCTGATGTCGGGATCAGTTAACAGACAAAAATTAGTAACGCCGCTTTGCACCGAGATAGACCTAAATATATAACGACGCTGGAAAGGAGAAATTGGATAAGCGACACTTTTGAAGATATTGAGTTATATACACCGTTAGAATCGGCAAATTTTTCTGCGTCGAATGAGCTAGGTTTCGTATCCATCTGACAACTTTTGTGTCGCTTATCCCATCGGTGATTTAGAGAACTTTCGATCATTTTTTATTACTAAACGACTTGGTTTTTGACAACTTTTAAGAAAATGGAGATTAGATAAAATATAATTCAACATAATGAATCTTGGATTATTTTACCTATTTGTCATGACAGGTTAAAATTTACTTGGATATTTTTGCTGTGTAATAACTAACCATCACTTGTGGGTTAGCTATTTCTACCTGACTGTATTATATGTTCTTATGTCGTTTGGTCAATTTTACCTGTATCTTAATTTAAAATTTAAGACGGTTAGACAATATTACTTGACTATGATATCTGAACTGTTGGCGTTTATCCATTTTTACCCCTACATTTATTTATGAACCATTTGTCGCTTAGGTATCCCTTTTTACCTGAATTTACATTAGAATACTACTGTCACTTATCCTAACTTGCATGAATGAAATGTCAGTCAAATAGTACTAAATAAAACTATTTTTTAAGTGTTATCATAACGTAATACGGTGGATAAACATACCAACAGGTACGGTTGTTAAAAGTAGATAGTTTTCAAGTGCCTCGTTTGTAGGTAGGTACCAACTATTGTCGGCTCAATAACGAGTTATCCTTGTTGATTTTGCATGTTTTAAAATAAAGAGAAATGATCTCAAATAGAAAAACAAAATATATTTGTTTTTAATACTTAACAATAACTATTACTTACTCACAAACTTACCAATTTTTTGGAATAAAGTTATAAAAATACCTAAAACAGTGTCTTTCTTTTTTCACGTATAAGTAAATTCGTTTACCAGTCACGGAATGTTACTCTTGTAATTGAAATGACTGACTTCTAGTCTAAAATAGTTTCTCATTTTAAGTATGTGGATATTTCTTACTGATATATTTATGCTATTTTTTTCAATTTATATATTTTTACCCGAATATTAAATAAGCCACATCGGCAGTTAGATCATTTTAACATGATGAATTTGTTATGTAAGTCTCGGGTGGACTTTTTTACCTTCCTTATTTCTTTTACAACGTGTTGGTTAGATAATTTTACCTGAATCAATTTTTCCGACCATTTTGCTTAAGCGACAGTAAATTCTTAAATAACACTTGAATACGTTAAATAATTAAAACATCACGTAGACAACATATTTATGTCCATAAATAATGCTTCAATTATTTGATTTGGCCTGCTAATCCATTATAATTATTTTTTTTCGAAAATCTCGGCGGTTTTTTGCCTCTCCTGTAAAGTACGCACTGTGTCGCTTATCCAATTTCTCCTTTCCAGCGTCGATAATATTATAATTATATATATTAATAATAACGATATGACCTTTTGACAAAGACCCTGTTATAAATTAATGACAACTGAATATCATGGAACAATTTTACACAAATCGACCTGGATCCACGGTAAGCTCAATCAAAGGGGTTACTAAAAATTTTGGGTAGGTACTACGTAGCGATGATATACTTATACAATACATAAGGAAATAATGTATAAGTATTATATATACTTATGTATTATAAATGTAATATACGTAATGTAATTATATAACCATGCATACCACAAATTGAACGACAATTTTGTGACCTGTGTTAACGTACCTAAAGTGAAAATCATTCAGTTTTTATTCAAGAAAAACACATTTATTTTTACGATACAGAAAAAACTAGCAATCTTTGCCAAAAGGTGTAATTTACAGTTAGTTTCTTAGTATTCTACGGAGTTCTGGCTACGATTACCGAACCGAGACCCTGGGCAGAGTTAATTTAGTAATTATGATGGCGTTGAACTTGTATGGGTTATTACCAGGGTCCCTATCATGAGCTGCCGCGGCGTTATTAACGCGGACTTACTTGCTATCTATCCTGCTCGTACTTGCTCATTGGTGCGAACGAGACGGATAGAAAGTAAGCCCGCTTTAGGCTGCGTTTCCACCAGAGATGTGCGAAGATGTGTTTCCATACAAATGACACCTCGCTCGAGTCATTAATAGGTATCTGTATGGAAACACATCCTCGCACATCTCTAGTGGAAACACAGCCTTAATAACGCAGCGTCAGCTAAGTAATGTCAGGGCTACAGGTTTGTGAAGTCACTTTTTTACGTATGTATTTTGTGACGTAGTATGTTGGAAATATGGTATGGTAGTTCATTAGGTATTTATTTGTGTCATAGGAAAATTAGGCACTTTTTTCAAAATGAAACCAAGTACCTAGTCTATATGTCAGTTTCGGCAGAAGGAATTAATATCATGAAACCTACATTTAGTGAAATTTTGTTAGACGCATTACATTTACTTTTTTATTTAATATGCACTCTTTATCCTAATAAAATTTTACTCGCTAATATCTACTATACATCATATATCCTAAAATATATATCCTAATACAAAATATATAGTATATATTAGCGACTAAATTTTGAATAGGGTCAATAAAGTATAATTTAAGACGGGATGTATTTACCATACTTTGTATACATGTTCAAGTTGACATAAGCTAAGTATGATAATATTGATAATTGATAATAAACCCCATTCTATATCATACCACAGAATATGTATACAAGGTGGAACGAAACGACGATCTTTCCCGCTACTGACCGAGTCTACCAACCATTACGATGAACTTTCAGTAAGGGACCAACATCGAAATATCTTTAAAATAACCCTGTATAAAGATCATATTACTATTGTAAAATTTGTAAATAACGATGGAAACTTAATAATAAATTCCTTGTGTAAATTAATGTGATAAAATATTGCACCGCATAATGTTAATTTAATATTTATTACTATGTAATAATATATGGCCAAACATATAAATACCCTTATTAATTGAAAAAATACTGAAGTTTATCATTATTACTTACCAAAATGGTGTAGGTATTTAAACGTCTTAATTGATGTTGATTTTATGATTTCCTGGGCATGTATGTGCCCTAAGATAATAAAAATAAAATAGTGTTTTAAATACTTAAATTAAAATTAGCATAATAACATGATAGCACAGCTTTATGTAGATTGTGTTGAATAATAACAAAAGTCATATTTATGTACTTACAGGAGGTCTTGTAACTACCCTATAGTTAAGTATTAAATGAATAAATTAATTTAAAATTATATTCACGACTTCCTAATTAAAACCTTTTTTTATTGCATAAATACGTAATTAAAGAATTGAATTACATTTTTTATGAAATTCGATAGGTATAAATTCTCATTATAATTAAAAATATTGAATACCAATAATACCACTCACCGAAAAATGTTTTATTGTTTAGTTGAATATAACGCATAAGTATGACATGTTATGAATCATTGTTATCACTCAAGAACCTGTAAACATTGCATTGCATACCATACATAAGCTTCCGTACTGATAAACATATCTAAAAACGTGTCTAAATTATTCCAAACTAAAATAACAAAAGAAACAAATGGCGTGGCATCCAACAAAGGATCCACTATCAATAACATAAAATAAGAACGTCGTAAGAGCACACGGGTCAAATATATGTATAACCTTTTTGTACGGCCGTTTGCTGCGTACTGATTGGCTAAAACTGCGATTAGAGTGGCAGTTTCAAGGTCGACGCTAGTCAGTAAGCGCGTGCGCAGGGTGTGGGTGACGGGCGAACGCGATTGGCTGGATTGCTGGTTATGATTTAGAAAAATTAGGCCGTGTAAGACATGAGCGGAAAGCTGAAATCTTTGGTTTAATTTTTTGGATGACAAAGAAATCGGAAGCGATTTTTCAATGAATATATTTACTTTTATAATTCTAACCCTGAAGTTATGTATGACTTATTAAATCCTAGAAAATTCCAAAGGCATCTCTAGAGGAACAAATCTAGGTACTCTACTTAAATATATCAGATTAAAGTAGCGGCATCGTAAGAAGTCGTTTTTGACAGCTCACAATAGTGTTGAGAAACGCTCGATTTTATCGTCGTAAAATTTTCAGTCAAGTGCGAAAGGGCGTTAGATCTGGTACTTGCCATTGAAAAAGTTTTTAATAAAAAAGTGTTAGGTAATCCGAATTAAAAAAGTGTTTGGTAATCTTACTTAGAATCATTAGCAGGCATCAATCGTTTATGCGATATTATGCTTATGCCACTTAAATAGTATGCTTAACAACGCTATGCCAATTTGAAGTATGCGTATTAAATTATGCGAATTAATATAGCCTCAAAATTCATAGCAACCACAACCTCTGTTAGCGAGATAATTATAGTAACTATATCCAATCAGAAGCATAAACAGTGTCCAAAATTAAACATCAAGGGTCAACAATTAATAGCAGTAGGTAATCGATGTCCAAATGTAATGCCAGGTCAAATAGTATCGGAGTCGGGTATACAATATACGTAGTTTCACTTGGTAGTAATGTCAATGCAGAACTGACAGTGGTTGAGACCATGACTACCATGAGCTTGTGCGCGAGTTTGCCAGCCTGCAGCGATCCACTCCCAACCCACGTTGGCAAACTTGCGTGCTGCTAGCTCAGAGTGCAATGTAGATATGCCAAATAGAGAAATGCCGTATGTACAGTATATAAACTCACTAAAACCATTTATTAAAATCAGAGCACATCTAGGTGATAAATAACGTAGTGGTATATAAATTATTATTCTACGAAAAATAAAATTATACGTGATTTTATAATTGAATTTGTAATTATTATGTGCTTACTATTATTTTAACATAATTTTAATTTTTTATTTATTTTTATGATGTAACTAGTAAGTGATTTGGTGTTAATACTAGCTTATGTGAATAAATACATTGAATTGAATAACAATTTTGACATTTATCTGGTTGTCAAGTTCCACACAGTCTGTAAAGCCGCGTATCCACCGGGCACACGGGCTCGCGAGGACCTGTCGAAACCATGACAAACTTTTAGAAAATATGTGCGTACCTACTATTATAGCAATTATTCGTACCTCCATAAAAAAAGGTTTACTTATTTATTTCGATTGACGTATCGGTAAATTGCAGCAACAGCAGTAACATCACCATTCCGTACAGGCAACAATGAAGTTTGACATTTGCTCCATTATACCAACTGTCAACATTTACAGAACTTCATGTGCAAACAAACGTCAAAAACGACTTCTTACGATGCCTCTACTTTAAGCAGAGACTAAAAAATTTAAATTTATGAAAGTCCACTCGGCAAAATAGGTATGTGTCGGGTGACAATGCAATATGATAAAATATTATCATGAACATTGTCTGATGCTGGAGTCGGAAGGAGGCTACAGGAACTTAGAAACGAAGTGACGTAACCTTTTGAATTTTGGCCTCATTAGAGTAGGCTTAAAAAGTCTTATTTCTGTTCACTGCTGGACATTGGTCTCTCCAATTACATTTGGAAGTAATAGCGAGGATTACCTCTTAATGCACCCCCAGAACTGCGCGTAGAACCGATGGCCGTTGGGGCGGGAAGGTTCTTGAGTGGCGGCCACGTACCAAAAGGCGTAGCTTGGGTAGGCCCCCCACAAGGTGGACCGATGACCTGGTGAAGGTCGCAGGAGTCCGCTGGATGCGGGTGGCGCAGGACCGGTCATTGTGACAATCTTTGGGGGAGGCCTATGTTCAGCAGTGGACGTCTTTCGGCTGATATGATGATGATGATGATGACGATGATGATGGCACCCCCAGACCGTATTTAACCATAATCGCGACACTGGACAAGCGGATTGGCGATTGTAGCAGTGTGCTTATTACAGGTGCATTTAGACCAAACGAGCATTCGCTCATTCTATCCCCCACTCTACGAAATTCGTTCGTTACACAAAACGTAATTCGCCGAAATACGTTGATTTTGCAGAGTGGGGGATAGAATGAGCATTCGCTCGTTTAGTGTAATAACCACCTTCAGCTATGCTATTCTCTTATTCACACATTCGACGCTGCGTTCGTCGACGAGCTCGACGTCGAGACAGCCTTGTCTAAAATCCCAGCTGTTTTGTTGAATCGAGGTTGTGAGCGAGGTTGTGGGCGAGTTCGTCGCTGTTTTTCGTTAGAGAATACGAAGTTCGTACATTAAATGTCAAACTCTCGACGCAGTGTAGTTCCAGCTCACGCCGCATTCGTCGCCGAGCACTAGTGTCGTTTAAAGTACATTAGTGAATACCATTTTTAGGCTCGACGCTGCCGCAGCGCTGACACAGCGCTGACAGCAAGGCGGTTTCCTTAGTGAATAACACTGCAGCAAGTAGCAGTAAAATGCACGGCAGCGGTCGTGATTTCAATCTCCGACTCGTACCAATGAGTTTTTCCAAATACTTATGTACGAACCTTAAGAAAAAAATCGTAAATCTCTCGTAATTTGCGCCACAGCTTAGTATAAAGTGATTCAACGCGGAAATGTCCGTGTCCTTGTTGGGCTCATCGTACATACCGACATTATTCGCGCTCATTACCATTATTAAATAATGCCCATCTATAGAACTGGTCCTATTAAACCTTTTTATTATATTATTATGGCTAAATGCCTCGTGCTTGGGATGGTTATGAAATTGTGTAATGTATAGCTTGGGAAAATGATTTAATGGGAACGTTGGACAAATATTGTTTTATTTGTCGATTCTTAAGAGTCTTTGATGTCGTTAATTTAAAAACAAATAACTCAAACAGTTTGATTTAGATGAATAAAACTATGAAAACGGATGAACTCGCATATATTGATTAACTTTAACTTCATCCCGACGTTTTGAACACTTTACAGGGGTAATATGAATTTTCTTTTCAAGGTTTAGGTATCTAAGTATTTTAAAGTTTTCACTCTTTTTATCGTAATGTACTATTTTCACACAAGTTACGGATTTACTTTCCGCACTTGTATTGTACGACGTTTTTCAGTACAGATGGCTTTCGACTGTTTCAGCCTCGCTGGCTAGAAATAAACCACGTTTCGCACTAGTGCGTAAAAAATACCGTAAAGCCGGGTTACTTTGTCCCAAAAAATGACGTGTTTTACTTCTCATTCGATTTAATTGAAATACAACACCTTTATGTTAGAATTAATAAATCAGAAGTAAAGTTAAGAGTGTAATCAAGTAATTTACACACTTTTTCTTTAATAAAATAATACCCAAGAGTTTATTCTGTTTCGTAAAGTTTGGGCTAAAGTAATATCTTCGGGAGGGTTACTTTGGCCCATGGCTTATTTTCGTGTTGTAGCGTAACGCTTATTAATTATGAAAATAAGTAACATGTTTAGACAAATTACGTATAAAATAGCACCACTTCCTCTTACACATTGTTTGTTTTATTGCAGTAAAATTAAGATTTCATCATAATGACAAATGCAAACTAAAATAATTATTATGATATAAATTTACAACTCCATCATAAAAGTCTTTTCACATACTTCTTATTTCGATTAATTCTCACGTTTGTCCTGAATTTCATCGGCATATAACATTTTTATGCTGTGATTTTTGCAACTTTTAGATACCTAACTTCCATTAAAGATTTTTTTGTATTAAAACCTATTTAGTTATTTACTTCATGATGTTCCTAATATCTCAAAGTATATTCATAGCCGCTCTCGTGTTATTCGGTTAAGCAGTTTTTGCGTTAAAATGTGATAGACAAAAAGTTCGACAGACGGGCAGACTTATTTAAAATTAACAGTTTTAGTATGTGTCGGGATGCAAAATTCATACCTAAAACGCCTGATAACAATACATCATGTAATTTATGCGATGCTTTTGGTTTTATGATAAACTTAATTTTGGGCCAAAGTTACCCCCTAGGGCCAAAGTAACCCGGCTTTACGGTAACCATTTATTTGTACCTACTGCAAATAGTCATTTATGATATTCCTGTGCGCTACCGAAAAGTACAACTTTCTTGTACGATATCATACCCAGATTTATATTTTAGACGAAAATTTATTATGACGTTTCAACTACAAATAGGTATCTACCTAATTACAAATTTTATGGATATGATGGTTCTAATCTTATCTAGTTATGATACGAATCATACGTAGATAATAGACATCATTGAAGTTAAATGTTTATGTATTAAATTATTATGGAAATACGTCATTTTATCATATAAGTACCTAGACAATGTCCTATTGTAGGTCTGGGAAAAAAACTTCAGATGCCTTTATCTTCTATGAATTTATATATCAAATTCAGTTCTTTGTGTATTGTTAGACCTTCATAAACATAACTAGGTAGATTTAGAGGTGAAATTGTACCAAATGGAACCTTAGATCTCTCGGGAACCATGTCAAAGTGAAACTATAAATGAGCTCGTAAGAAATCTCTTACTACTTGTAATTTTGATATGATTCTAAAAAGTGGTATCGGGTCCCAATAATTGACTATAACAAAATCTTCAACATGGACGATTCTAAAAGGATACCTGTGACGCTATAGGTACTGTTTTCGTACCAAAACATAATACCTACCTAATAATTTAAAGTGGTAAATATATAACTAGGTAACCTACCATTTTTAATATAAAACCAGCCAAGAGCATGTCGGGCTATGCTCAGTATAGGGTCACGTATTTATTCGAAAACGGCTGGCTAATTGTGTACAATATAGTTTTATTTTAAAGTATTCTAAGACCATTACGATTATTTATTTATTTAAACTTTATTGCACAAAACATAGAAAATTTAACAAATGGCGGACTTAATGTTAAAAGGCATTCTCTACCAGTCAACCATTGGC
Organism: Thaumatotibia leucotreta; assembly: GCA_025490895.1. Taxonomy (NCBI): domain Eukaryota; kingdom Metazoa; phylum Arthropoda; class Insecta; order Lepidoptera; family Tortricidae; genus Thaumatotibia; species Thaumatotibia leucotreta. The sequence continues at coordinate 33,909 of JALPQI010010684.1, forward strand.
TCAAACAGAGACATTTTAGTTGGTGCTCAACTCGTATAAGTAATAAAGATATAATAATACCAAATGACTATAACAATACCTGCAATTACATACTTATATAATAATTAAATAAACTAATACATATTTTTATTTTAGTCTATTCAATATCAGAAACTAATTTGACGGAGGAAACTACTTAAATTCGTCTACAAGAAGATGCTTGTGGAGCAGTCGTTTGAAATAGTTATTTGTTATGCAAGGGTGCAAAGTTGTATTTTACCCGCGAGTATGAAATTGAAACACGAGCAAGCGAAAGGATTCTATAGTTGAACCACGAGCGAAGCGAGTGGTTCTAAAATAGAACCCTGAGCGCAGCGAGTGTTTTAACATACGAGAAGTAAAATACATTTGCACCCGTGTGTAACACAAAACTTTTCCCCTCACTCGCGAGGAAACTCAAAAAAGGTAATTATTTGTTCACATTACAATCATCATCGGGTTAGTGATAATAATGTTCCAAATGCATCATGTATTTAATGCAAGATTTTGTCGCAGTAAACTTACCACGAAAAAGTAAACGCAGCACGATTTTAACACATTCCTGTAGTTGCACACCAACGCCAATGCATTGTTAAATCATTCTCATTCATTATTTTTACAAAATTATAACAGAACACCCTGAAAGTTGTTTAGTTTACTATTTTTATGCGTGTTCGAGTCGGTAAATAAAGATTATAACCTATAATATTCTTTGACAATGTTGACGTTGACATTTTCTGCGTTTTGTGATTGCATCTAGTCATCTTATCATCATTCACTAAAACAATTGTTACTTATGGATTTTTAGGATTTATATGTTAAAATCATCATATTATATAAAGGTTTGTATTTTACACTAAATTCTCAAACAAATTATTTAATTATCATTAACATGGAACAATTTCCATGAGAATTTTACGTTTTGTTATTCCAAAACCAAGGTCATTACTTTGCCACACAAGTGAATAATATGCGTTTTTACACGTTCGTATTAAAGGATAAACGAGCACTTTACGAGCTAGTGAGGGGAAAAGGTGTTTGCTTGGGACTTGTCGAATAGGGAGAGGTAGCGAGTCACGATTCATGTTTTTTTCATATTTTTTGGACCCTTGAACCAAAAGCTAGATTCTGCTCTCTAAATGTCTGCTCCCAAGTCTAAAACAATTATGAAAACAAAGGTGCGGCTGCGATCAGATAAGCTCGCGTCTTAAATCTCGGAGACAATGAGGCCGGATGCTGTACATCTCGCGACCTCCAGCTGATCTTGCTAGTTTGACAAGCACACAATACGGGAATTCGTGCATAACTAGGTACTATAACTAGGTACTTAGTTGGGTAGATGGCAAAAAATGTACATTAGAGCTCGTACACCTGTAGTCAAAGTCAAACTATTCTTTATTCAAGTAAGCTTATTAATAAGCACTTTCGAATCGTCTGACATTATCAAGAGAGAGAAAAAAATCTACTACGTAAGTTCTTACGTAAGTTATAGGGAGTTGCTGCGTTACCTTTATGAACTTACAAATGTAAGTACGTCAATTAATACTACACACATATTTACAATGAAAAACAGTTGGAACCTAAATGTATCGATGTGGACTTGTGTGGGGCCTAAATTATAAGTTACCACTTTGTCGGCATGATTAATATGTTGAAATTGCAAGTTTATAGTATTAACGGCCTCTAACTGCTGCGGACAGAAAGACAGACGGAACCCTAAAATATGATTAAAATTTATTTCGTGTCGCATACATTAAGGATTTTCAATCTTACCGCGATTTTGGTAAGTTACCAGTAACATTGGTAACTTACTGGTAGGTAATATTCCCAAATGGAAACTTACCGGTAGCGGGAATATTATCACGACCCATCACTAGGCCTAACGCATATACAATTTATAAGCATTTTTTCTACCAAACTTGATGAAATTGTCACCTGCGTTACGGGACAAAATAGTGTCGATCAAAAAGGGGATTTGTCTTTGAGGAGCAATAAAAAGTTATTGTATTGTATTCTATTTAAATTAAAAAACAACTATGGCCAAGGAACAAATATTCACGTATAGTAGCACTCAAATAGGTAAATGCCCTCGCCGGGATCGAACCAAGAACCATATACGAAATGTTATAATCTGTAAGGTTAAAACTTGATACGTATCATTACATGATTTGTTAATTAAACAACAAATTAACGAGATCGTCTCAAGAAATGTAATGAAACAAGGCAGTTTAACGCATTTTATTACTTTCATTACACTTACGCAATTGTACACGCAATCGGGCACTTAACAAAATGTTACCCGTTTCTTTCTACACCTAGATACCTTAGTTTTTATCCCTTAATTGCTGTATTAGCACGTCAAAAAGTAAAAGAAAAAGCTATAACTCGTTTAACAAGAATAAGAATTAATGAAACATAACGATCATTGACGAAAAAATAATAACAATTCTGCCATGGCACGTTATTTATCTGTGTTCACATCACACGCAACCAGCCAGCGCCACTAAGAAAAAAAAGAAAGCCATAGATCATACTCTATGATAAAAATTAATTGTAACCAACGAAAACGCACCGTCTCTGTCAATTATCTTCAAATCTACGCCGTTTAATTTTTAAATGAAACGTTCGATTCAACTGTATAATTCGTTATTAAAACTCACGGTTAAAAAGGTTGCGGGCTTCTGGAATCGAACGCGAGCCATTTGAATGAAGAATTAGAATAAGATGGCAAAAAATATGAGCATTAGAAAGAGCAGAGCGCGCGGTGTGCGAGCGGGAGGGCGAATGTCCGCGCCCCGCCATTGGCTGACCAGTTTTTATGCCTTAGTTCCCCTAATCTTCATTTCGAACAACATCTGCCGCACTAATGTTTATTCGAAATAGTTCTTTAAATTTATCGCTGTAAGAACACATTTGCTATTCGCTTGTAGTTTTCTTTTATTTATTATTATTTTTTTCTATCGGTCATTGCTCTGAAGTAGTTTAATTTTTAATACATCTCAGTGCTACCTTTTTAAAGGCTAGTTTGTAAAGGCTCACGTATTGAATTATAATTATTTTTTTCCGGTTATTGTCGAGCAGATGGCGCTAGTACTTATCTATCGTAAGCCTCATTTGTTTGACGTATATCGCATGTACTTATTTTTATTAGGAATTAATTCCTTTTGTGCTTATACGTATTCCATATGTTCGTAAGTAATTTTTATAGCGTAGCTTAGCATAACGTTTGCAAGATAAATTTTACAATGACTTTAACTCTTAATGCATTTTTTTCGTGTCGAGGTAAGTAAACGGGTATAAAAATAATGGCTGTCCCAAAAATAGCGCAAGATTTACATGTAATGATTTTTTTTTTATCTAATATTGTATTTCGTGCCTGAACCATACACTAAATAAGGTTAAGTATGATATGATTACGAATTCCCTTTTCGCCCGTGTATCAATCGACGTTTTTCAGTAGGTACAGATAGCTAGCCCTCCGAAGTTTTGCCCTGACAAAAAGTGAAAAACTCAAAGGATCTTCTGTACTGAAAATATGTATTTAGTGTGTGGTGTGCCATGCTATTGCCTGCCTATTTTCATATAATTTATGCAATTTATATGAATATTCTTCTTCTTCATTTTATGACTCATAGTCCTGCCTAGGACTATGAGTCATAAAATGAAGAGGTATGCCCATCCTGTTAAAAGGAGTGGCATTATAATAACGTAAAATATAGAAAACCAACTTCGCCATGGTTAACTCTGCTATTCGTCAGCAAAAAACAGAAATAATAAACAAACCTAAAAAGCTGCATCATTTCATAATCACGCACTTTTAGAACACAATCTTGGTCACATACATTTTTAGTTAAAATTATTGATATTTATTAGTACTAACGTAAAAATAGATCTGTAAACATGTTCTGCAAACTGCAAACTATAGGTTGATAGGTTCACTGGCAAATGGCAACACCTACTGTGTAATATTTATACGGGGTGTTTTTTATTTTCAGTTGAATTTAAAACAAGATCATTCAGGTCAAATATATTATAATGAAATTCTCTAAGATGCGACTGTCTTAATTCTTACTTTTATTCAGTTATTTAAAAAATAAGATTAATGACTGAACACGTGTATGCGTAATGCGACTTTTATCTCAACCACGTGTACCATTTCATTTAGTACCTAGGTATGTATGAAAACGAAAAAAAACTTCTTTTTTCGGATGTTCAAACATGTACCTACCAAGTTACCTTCTGTTAATGTTCCAAGTAACCAGTCCAATTTAACGGACAACAAAAAAAAACCCCGTAGAATGTAAGACAGTTTACGTTCAGCATACTAATACCACAAACTACATAGCACACTAATGGTAAAGATGCAGTGTATTCAATCGTGACTCAATGATCTCAAAATGCATTAGTTCTAGTAGTTTTCTAACACATCACCGGTGACCAATTTGGCTGATTCAGTACAAAACGGGGTTTCTTAGAAACGTCATTATGGTCAAAAAACCAGGAGGAAAATATTTCACGTGGAAATGAAGTTCTTGACGTTTCTGCGTTTTATATTTCACAATGTTTTCTAATCGGTGAAATGTGTAGTAGGGACTGTGTTCCGGTTTGGCGGTAAGATAGCCGGTGTAAGTAAGCAAATATTCTTTATTGTGCACCACATACTTAATTAAAATACAAATACAGAAAAACATGTATCGATAGGCAACGACAGGCGGTATTACTGGCTACTGGTGTAATTACTGGCTTAGATATAGGCAATCCATCTAAGTCCCCAGGGTAAGCAGCGTATAGGCGATTTTTTGGTCACTATGTCCATCGGCCTCAGTTCCCGCTTTCCATCTGGTAGTCTGAGAGCTCAGTTGTCTACTTTCGTCACATAAAAAAAATGTTAACCATGGTCTAAGTGTAATAAAAATAGAGTCAAGTAATCTATAGAGGTTGGCTTTAAGGACTTCGGATATAAGGGCTTATTCAATATACTATTCTCATCACGAGAAAATAGGATTTTTTTTTCCATTTTCACCCCTAAGGTTGTTCTAATCAAATTTGTATGACACTGATGGCATGTTTAAACGCATAATTTCTGGTTTTATTGCACTATTAAAATAAATTAGCATTAATAATCAGATGACTACTAAACTGGATTAGACTTTTAATAATAAATTATATTCTTCATAATACTTTTTTATAGGTTCTCGTGAAGACATTCTCAATGAGAACTTACTCTTAAATTCTCATGAAAATTCTCGGCAATTTTCGACTATATTCCTGAAATTTTGAGAATGTTCTGCAACTTGTACATTGATTTCTAGTATAACCCCCATTTTTGTAAGCCCCTCAAAAAAGTATTTTATTTAGAAAATTTTAAAACATTCAATCTTACATTTTAATGATACCATCGTGCCACGGAAAATACGGGAAGCCATCGAAATAAGTCGCCACCCGAATTTTAATCGTGATTGTGGTTGGTCAGTGCCACCTGGTTGGAAAACGGTTTTAGGTATTGCATCGGTAGACAGTGTAGACGTGCCCTTATTACCTAGTGACGTAGTGAGTGTTGTGTGCAACCCGCTTTTCGACAAAAGTGACAATGAGGGTAGTTCTCCTCCTTCGCCGCCCCCGCCAGCGCTGCCCGCGGCCAGCACCCGCTCTAGCAGAGCGCAAGCCCGCAGTACACGTCGGGCTTTGGTCGCGGATACTCCATGATGAGGATCCTCTAAATGGATCGAAACATGTCGAGCAATTATCGACTTAAATTACGTGAGTAACCCGTGTTATAAATATTTAAATATACCTATATATTAACACGAAATTTCATCTGTCCTTTTTTCGGTCACAGCGGACATCGGAGCGCGTTATTTACTTTCTGTCCATCCGGAAGTAAGTCTAAGTAGTAAGGGTTAGCTCACGACAGTTCATAGTAAGAACACGGATCAAGTTAAAATGGTTAAAATACGCGGCGCTTACGCATCGCACTCGCAACGCAAGGCAGTAGCCGTACCACGAGTTTTCAAGTATCGGTTTCGCTAAGTCAATACTCAACACGTAAATCATTCTATCGCGTCCGCACTTATTAATTAGAGCGAGCGCGATAACCAGTAGCCGTCCCAAGTAACAAAAGCGAATCTAAAAAGGGGATATTAGATATCTAATAGACTTCGATTTGATTGTCTACCATAAGAGTAACATTGCCCCCAAGCTATCTTGAATAACGCTTATAGATAGTCTATAGTAAAGTGGGCACAACCTTGTAACTATTCATAAGTCTCCCTCTAGAAACCACGAATAGACAGAGTTAAGAATTAAACATTTTCAAATAGTCTTAAGGCATTCTTCTAGAGTCTTTCTACACTATTTATAGACCACAATATGCACTAGTAGAAGGTTAATAGATAAGCTTGAGAGCTAAACAGAAGTATTTACCTGAGAAGTTTTAAAACCAAATTAACTCAACCCTGCCAACCTTAAGAAAGATTTTAATAGAAATAGACAACGATACGTATAATGGCGCATATCTCAAAAGAATAATGCTAAGGTAATATTACAAAATGGCGTGACAATTTTCTAACTTCTTAGTTAGCCTAGTTTTCATCGGCTAATAATGATACTTAAACTTGCAAAACTTGGTGCGGATGAAAGTCTCTCGCTGAATTTGTGTATAACTCTCTTTAAATAAGAGCGCCCGCTTGAAATGTAATATTTAATAAAATATTAACCAAATATAAAAATATTAAAAAAAATAATATTGTGTTTATATGTTTAAGCCATTTGTTTCATTCATAATATAGTATATTAAAAAGTATAGGACGATTTGTTACAGAGAATATATTCATAAAAGTACAAAAACAAGCCAAAAAATAGTTCGCTACAATAATTTCACAAAATATTAGGCAGTAAAAATGGCGTCTAGTTAAACTTGTCTAGAAAAATGATTTCTTTAAAACAAACTTTCTAAAGAATAGTCTGTAGTATAGCTCTAGTAAATGACAAGACTATTTTTACTTGTTGCAAACCAAACTTCCTAGTCGAGGAAAAAACCATTTTTGTATACTGTTTTAACTTCTCACAGTATTTCTAGACATCAATCAGAGAACTGGCATTTTGAGTGCGTTGTGTATCATTTTGGATGGGTTAATGCAGAACGAATTCAAGAAGTTACCTTCTTAAAGAAATTTGTTTTTTATTTGTTGACAATATGAAATAATGTACCTAATGGTATTAATCGCAACTTCGCGCCGCCGGCGTGCGCGCGTGCGGAGTAGTCGCGAGACGCACGTCTTGACATGTTGAATTGTTTGGTGTATCCACGGTTCACTCGGCCGATTTGTAGCAGTTTTAATGAGTTATGTTTAGTTTTATCAGTGTATTTGAAGAGGGCGGAAAGTTTATTTTTTGTGGATCGTATTAAATTAGGTAGATATATCTAAATTATCATATTCGTACCTATCTGTATAAAGTTTCCCCGATTTCTAAGAATGAATATTTGACACGCATTGTTTATTTATTTATAGGTAGATGGAACCATTTCGTAATTAAAATTATTGTCTAATCTTTATTTATTATTTATTAATAATCTTACCCGCTTAATTCATGAGTCGCAAATCAGAATTGGAACTCCTTTTGCTCCTTCTCTGTATTTTTCTTCTATTTTTAAATATTTGCTGACTATCCGACGAAAGCCACCAAATCTTTTAATTTGTTTTACTGTCTCCATTGCATAAAGCCAGCTGATCTAGTAAAATTGCACTTATTTACATTATTTTTAAGCAAATAAACACTGGAACCACTATTTCACTAACATATTATTAGACTTACTGAAAGATATCTACAAAAGTAGTTTATGTAGACTTTAGTCTTTTTATAAACAAACATAAGAATACCACTAGCTAATACGGAATATCTGTAGAAAGTAAAATCTTAACATTTACCATCTTATCTACTAAAATACTGGAAAATAGGTACCTTTAGGCTTTATTAACTATTTATAGAACAATATGTCCTAAGATAATCGTCATACCTAGAAATGTACTTAAAATACGTGTTCTATAGATCAGATCATCTAAAAAAAATCAAATATGAGAAAAGAATACTATAAGGATACTTTTTCTTCATAGAAACCATTTATAGAAAGCCCTTA